>WJFA01000030.1:0-110471 GCA_009870155.1 Pseudobourletiella spinata | reverse complement strand
CCATGGTGACCTACACCTGGACCTAAAATTAAATAGGTCTTTTATCGGGGACCTGGACCTAGACCTAAAAGACCGGACCTACACATGGACCTAAAAGACCGGACCTAATGTCATTCCCTAAGGCAAACATCCTTGATACGATCTTGGCCTTGTAAAAAAGATGGACTGAGCAGAACTTTATGCAAAGGGAATTACAGCTGGAGCCAGTGTAAGATAAAAGGGGAAGGGACAGGGACTAAATTTCAATTCTCCTCAGATTCCACCATATGGATATATATGCTCCTCCATGGACGCTACAACATCGTTGTCGTCGTCTGGGATGCGCTCCAGTTAAATTAGAAATAGGGGAGCCAGCTCACGGGATGAATGCCAAGCATTCAGTAAGATTAATTCATTTGAGAGGGAGCGACGACGACATTTTTTGCCAATTCCAACACCAACTCAGCCACGGTACCCCATTTTTTCCTCCATATACTGTACTCTGTAAGCTTGCATGGGCGAAGTTGTTCGGGATAAATTGCTCCCAGCTCACCTCTTTCACGACCCCGTGACAAATAGGAAATTGGCCATCGTCCGCCAGACTTGATCTGACGAACACTTGACTCCCCTCCACTCCACTACTGCTGAAAATCCCGCCCTTCGCTAGCCCCACTTCCCCTTCCATCAGATGACGGCATAAAGTCTCCCAAAATCTTTCTCCGAATTAATCCCGACCAACTTCTTAAAAACCTACACGAGGACACCAAGGCCTATCTCGGTTCTTCCCTGATGATGAAATTGATTTGGGGACATTTAAGTAGCCTTGATTTATTTCCAACAATTTGGCTCTGGATGGATCGTAGTAATGGACTATGGCCCGAACCTCTTTCCACACTAAACGCTATGTAAGCGGGGAAACTACACTACAGCACAGAGGTGAACGAAATAAGGAAAAAAATATTCGTCAACTCTCACAACTGGATTTCTAAACATAAAGTGAACAACGAAGTGCATCGAGAAGGCGGGCCCTCCTCGCACGACACTTACATTTCTCGTTCATCCGCTTCCGCCGGCACACGAGGATAATGATGATGCAAGTTATGAGGAAGAGAACGATGGCAGCTCCCACAATGGCAGCAATAATTATGATTTTGTCATCCGACAGCTTCCGGATCCAGCTCCCTGCTGAAATGTCCCAAAAATCTGAGTGAGTATTAATTCAATTTAGAAACATGAGTATTCTCCAGGAGTTCGCCGGCATGTACGCTATGGTAATAATTAAACATTTATTACTCAACTAATAGAGTCGCAGGGTGGAATTATGCAGTACACACACAACAAACTGGTTTTAGGTGGAAGCTTCAATTATTTAAAGCTACTTTAGCCTTCCCGTCCACGCCATTACTAACATACGTACTTCTCATTACGACCATTACAAAGATTTACGCTCTAGAGCACATAGGGAGGCAGACAGTAGGAAAGAAGTTCAAACGAAAAGAACATTACTACACAGTCATGAGGCAACCAATCATCATCACCAACACCCGCCTCAAAATGCTCTCGACGTGCTAACGACTTCATTTCCACTGAATCTAAACTGCCTCACTTCTTCTCACACAGAGAGACAAGAGGAGCCACGGAGTTGCGAAGCTACTTGAGCACATGCCCTCCCACACTACCCATACAAGCACCTACGATCCGAGAAACTTAACATGCGAAATGTACGGAAGAGATCCAATTAAATAAAACTAGATGATGAACAAGCCCGGAAAACTTTCTGCTGAGCAATCAAACTTCATCATCGTCAAGGTAGAACCCTGGAAGATGAACTCTACGGAATGGAGGTTCTTCGGGAAAAACTTGGCCTCCAGGTGAATGCTTTGCTCCTGTCTGAGAGCCACCGCACTGACGCAAACTTTCCCACATACTTTCCCGCCCCCCGTACCGAGAGAGCACAACTTCTCGACGCCTTCAAAATTCTCAGCTTCCTCCTCCGACCCTACCCACGTACAATTTCATTATGTTTTTGTAGCAAAAGCCATTTAACCAACTTTTCCTCCACTACCGACGGAGCACACACAGGGTGGTGGGATAATGTTCCAATTTTTCTTGGCATGCGTGAAGCAATCTCAATGCATGCAGTATGTGAGCCAGTATGTGCGTGTCCACCGGATGTCTGATATACGTAGTAGAGCGAGACCGTATCACGCGGGGCTAGCTATCTCCGGAATGAAACCTCAGCAATTTATGATTGCTTCCCCTCCACCACAGTTAGCTCAACTTTTACCCTCACCGATAATCAATTTAGTGAAAGGAAAAGTTGCTGATAAAACTTGATTTCAACGGCTTACTCATTCACCCTACTCTTTTCTTATTCAATCGCAGGTCTATTGTCTTGGAAGTGTTGCATGCACACACACACACACACATAGGCGCTCAGCATCATCCAGACAAAACAGGAAGACTCCCCATCCGCACGCTCTCAAGCCTCCTTCACCATGTCTCCCAGTCTCGTTCATGAACCATTATTGTGGAATCCCTTAAACACATGCACACATCAGGTTTGGGGGCCATGCTCACACTTGCTCTAAATTTATTCCTCCTGGCCAAACGGCAAACCAGAAGCTCAGCTCAGGGATTTGCTACGTGAAACCTTTGCTTACTCGTTACCAGGAGCTCTTTCGTTCAAATTACGATGAGTCAAAATCATCAGGTTCACATGAAAATGATACAGAGCCATGCACATCCTCGTGTTTGTCTAATCGAAAACCACAGATAGCCTGCACTCCCATACAACAGCACAGGGTCTTACACAGATAGCAACAGTGAGGATCATAACAATAATGTGTTTTTGATTCCCAGACGATGAAGGGCTTAAGCTTCTGTCTCAGCTCTACGACACGCTAGGAGGCTAATGGTTCCGGAGCAGTGGAAACTCAAGTCTGTTTTCCGTCTCAAAACTAAGCACTTCCTACATCACCCGCCGCGTAGACATGGTAACGAGAAGGATCATGAACGAGCCGGCTGAGGAGCGGATTATTATGAATAAAAAATAGGTGGGCGGGAAAAACCGTGCGTGACTTGAGTTGAAGGATAATGTGATAATTACATTTCCACTGCTCCCGAGCACGACTGCATTATACAGCGTTATTATTACTACCAGTAGTATTATAATCAATGTAACAGTACCTTGGATTTTACTACTTCTTCCCATTGAATCTATACACGAGCGCGTATAGGAGGCAATATTGAAATCAAAACAACAAAAAACTATAACAACTGACCAGACGCTATAAAAGTTTGCTCTATGTATGTGTATCTATATGTAGGCTGACATTAAACATGTAAAGATTATTCTTCTCTTTCTGTACATTCACAACAACATCATGTTTTACTGTATGAATCAATAAATCCTCAAAGCGGCCAGAATGTAACGGGTTAATGTATTCATTATAGCCATTGCGGCCATTAATTTGCTCAAGCTCGGGAGAGACAAAAGCCACCACATACACACACACGTGTAGTCCCTTGCCAGCATGTGGTGGTTTCCACAGTATCTACCATTTACATCCCTAGGAACACTCGGAATTTATTTGGAGCCAAAACACTGTCTGGTTGGTTGGCGAACAAAGACTGATGGTGAGAAATGCAGATAAAGGAGTGAGCCATTTTCGGGGAAAGGAAAAGGAGCGAGAAGCTGACAGAGAGGAGAGGATTAATGTTGCTTGTAATGAGGTGCTGATGCTCGAGCTCTCTGTTTCACCAGTATTGATTGTGTACTTTTATGGGGAATTAACGACACGTGAAATAACTCTGCCGACTCTAGCCCTGATAAACTGGATTGATTCGGGAAATTCAACTGCATTATTATACACGCGTTATAATCTCGGAGAGCTTTGATTGGCACATAATAATCCGCACATAAAAAATATGGGTGCGCCAACGGAATTATGTCCAGCATAGAACTCCATTCACTACCGCTGAACATCTAGCGCATGCTAGTGGGGATGAAATTTATTTGTTGCTCCAATAAAAATTCAAGTGGACTGTGTACGTCTGGCCTAGCCCTATACTATTCTCCGAATGCTTGTACGCGTGGGCCTATGGCACGAGTCAGTGAAGCAGAAATGGTTTTGATGTAAAAGGTAAAGCATACACTCACACACTCACATCACCATACTCAGAGTTCTCCGAATCGCTTTCCACTTAAACTCACCCGAAATGACACGTTCGCACGGGACGGACAATCCGATGGAATTGTTGGCAAAGCATTTGTATTTGCCGAAATACTCAGGGCTGGCAATGAGGGTAATGGTACTGGTTGGACCCTTGTTGACAATATTTGCATCATACGTCCCATTGTCGAGCATCCATTGGAAATCGACAACGGACGGGTTCGCTTCCACTTCACAGACGAGGAGGAGGACGTCATCAGTTTCCTTCTGAGTGATTTTACATTCGGGTGAATCTGTGTGATTAAAAGCAAAAGCGTTTATAGCTTGTTTTCCCCCATTTCCTCTCGGCTAATGTACTCTCACTGAGAGTGAGTACACACGAAACAGGATTTCACCTCCCTAAGCCCTCACATCTCCGACGCGGATATGTATTTTTGTTTGCAATTACCTTTGCTCTCAGGCGTGACAGGAGGCGACACCCGAATCAAAGCCAATTCAATTAGGAGTAAAGTACTATTGTGCATCCATATATGGGTAAATACCACAGAGAGAGACACACAGAGAGTCAACCATGTCCCGGGCCCGAGTTCAGTTGCCATATCATATCACGAGAAGCAAAACCAATACCATGGCAGATAAAACCGGACCCTTCACGACTCTTCTCATAACCTCTACACGCTCCAATGACTCTCACATAACCTGCGGTGGCACAAGTGACATGGTTCTGATTTCAACACATCACTTACACTGAACATTTATGGTAGCGGAGATGGAAACATTTCCATGTTGGTTCCGAGCGATGCACTCATACTCGCCAGCCTGCGTCCGCTGGAATGGGTAGCCGAGGAAGAGGACGGCTTCAGATGACACCACTTCCTCTCCATACTTCCAGATGTACGTCGCTTCTGGGAATGCTTTGGCCGAGCAAGTAATTCGATCCGGAATTTCATTCTCCACCACGTTGACAACCTTTGATGAGACCGTTATCTGCTCCGGCGGGTCTGTCAAGTTCATAAAATAGAAACCCTTTCCAATTATCTTTTTAGATTCCCTTTACTACCCTCCAGTTCCTCACAAGAGAGCTCACTACTTTGCCCGTTTTTTACGAGATTCTCGTCCGCGAAAAATAATAATACGACTTCGCACAGTGTCAACCCAGATTTCTGTACGGCACTAAATATGACACGACCACGACGTGAGGATTATACTGCACTGCAGTTGTGCGCTGAGCAGTGGAGCTTGAAAGAACTTTTTGGATTTTCGCGCAAAACAATAAAAGGCGGGAGGATTTGAATCGCAACTCAACAATGACAAACGATGGCTAGGAGCGTTGACGTCATCACGTCATCTCGTCACCCTTTACTCCGCTCCCCACCATACTACGCATAGCCCACGCACTCGAGGGGTAAATTGTGGCGAATGTTCGGGGGGTTAAACTCCAAAACATTCCCGCTACACTTCTGGGTGAGTGACTGCGTCCTAGGGAAGGGCAGTGGTAATTTATTCACCCACGATGTGAAGCGAAATAAAATATGTGTAATCAACTAGAAAAAGAGGGGGAGAGGGTTGAGCATACATATATGTATCTCCTTGAGGGACAATAGGGACTTACATTCAACCCTGAAGGAGGTCGTACTACTCACACCGGATCCCACCGTGTTCCCTGTGCTTTGGCATGTGTAATTGGCATTGTCATGCAATCGGTCAAGTTGCCCTCCGGGCCACGACGTCAAATTCCATATGAGGGTGGACACGACAGACTCGAAATCACTCTTGGTCTCGTCCGGGGGGAGCGTGCTCTTCTTGATCGTGTAGAATTCGGTGTCACCGAGCGGAAGGCCGTCCTTCAGCCAGATGATGTCACACAAGGGATAACACTCCACTTGACATGATATCGAGACTTCTTTGGCCGTGGTGAGGGCCCCATGGTAGGGCTGCAACCGCTCGATAAACGTCGGTGGAGCTGCGCACACAAAACAAATGGTCCCATTTGTAATGCTTAACAATGTTAAAATGAATAATATCTTAGCTACTGACAACTTCATTTCCTTTCTCTCTCTCTCCAAAATCCTAACGGGGATCCAGTCCTCTGTGAGAAAGACACAAGAACTTAGCACCCGGTTCTGTTCCGCGAGCATGCATGTGACGTTACGTTGTGTTGCCGATGATTCCTCTCCACCCAAATCCGCCTGTCATCTTCCACGGTATGTGGCTCCCTCGGAGGATACATCAACATTTCTCTTCTCCACCGCCGAGATAAGATTCCCAAAATTAAAATTGCAGATATAGCCTACGCTGTTATATCGTACTATTCTCAGCTGTGGCTACTCATTCCCTTCCCTGCCACTACCATGTAATTCATTACCTCTAATTTATTTCCGTTTTGCATTTTACCATTTCAGTTATCCCTGATTTAGTGGATGCCAGGCCTTATCGGCCAGTCGGTCCGCACATGTTGCTAGCCGAGGCATGGAGGAAAAAATAAAAATAAACCCTGCTGTCGCACGAATCATAAATCTTTCTCGAGGATTTGCAAACTATGTCTGTATAGGGAACCACAAAGATTCTATTTTCCACTATTAAGTCCATTAGACTGGTTCTAATCTCTGATACAAGGGTTTACACGAGATCCTAAAACCGTGCAGAAGGCAAAAATACACAGAAGTATGTATATATAAATATATTGCCAGTTACAGGCACTACCTCTTAGCTTTTAACCCTCTATTTATTCATCGTGGACCCTGTAGATGATTAGAAATATTAAATGCTTTCTATTTGATCTGAGCCTCATTAACCTACAGAAACCTGTCATACCACATCCTTCAAAGCTGTTGACGCTGACAGAGAATTCATTTGGAAAAGAACATATTTCATGGGGAATTGGGGCTACTGCACAGGACGATATAGACGAAGAGCGGATTGCGTGAAGAATCTAATGGGAAAGACATTCTTGAAATTGCCGCCGCAGCAAAAGGGGAAAAAACTTGAACTGGCATGTGTCAAGTGCACTAAGACAGCCAGTGTGGGGGAAGCGGAACATAATTCTTGAAGCGTCGATAGGAGAGGGATTTAGTCCGAGCGGAGTCTATATATATAAATATAACCATAGGTACATCACACGTAACTGCCTACGCCGTTTAGTTCCACTGCATAAAATACACTGCCACCCCGAAGGAGAAACCCAGACAGCCACGTAGGGGCAGCCAGAAACTATACAAACTACACGGTTTTCCCACACACGTCCTGCATCATCCTGTTACGGGCGGAATGTCCGAGAGGGAACAGGGAGAGGAGTTGGTCTCCACCACTAATCCGATGAAGCCAAGACTGGAGTGACTACAGGAGCGTAAAAATAATGCGATAAAAGGATTACCGAAAACTTCCATGAGAAGAGTTGCCGGAGGACCCTGCCCGGCTGGATTGAGGGCTTCGCAGCTGAAGTTCGCTCGCGTCTCGAGCGACACAGGGAAGATGGTCCAGTTGGAGGAATGAACGTCTGTTTGCACGTAATTGCCCCGCATCCAACGATATGTTCTCGCCGGCGGTCGTCCCTCTTCATCAACAATGCAGCGCATGTTTAGGGCCTGCCCCTTCACCACAATAAGAGGGTCGAACTCTAGTCTCGCTGGCCCGGGAGGATCTAATACAGTCGAGAGGGTACAGAAAAAACCGGGCTGAATGTAGACGCACACACAGACACATCCACGTAAAAGGGAAAAGATGCTATGGGGTGAGCCTCACGTATATTTATTGGATAAAGTAAATGGGGCGAGAAGAAGTAATAAAGTATAATAGTTATAATAGTAATCATCTTACAATGAACATGAAGTTCTGTATTCGGCGAAGCATCGCCCCAGCCCGCCTCATTCCGACCTCGACAAGTGTAGTTCCCCTGAAAACTCCGCTCCACCGTCTCGAGTAGGAGCTTGCTCGGGTCAATATCATCACAGAGGTCGCTGTTATTTAGACTGGAAATACTGGAGGTATTGAAGCACTCGGGGAGTTCCTTTAGCAGCTCTCCATCCAAGTACCATCGAACGGCATCAAGGGAGGCCGGATTCCCTACCTCCACTTCGCAAAATAGTGTCACGTTCCTTTGATCTTGCTCTCTGACGGGAAGAGACGGATCCATCGTCAGCTTTACCCGGGGTTTGTCTACAAAAGCAAACATTATTTTCATCCATCTCTCCTCGCCCTTCCTCCCTGCACGTCGCGGTGTCTCTATATCCCCTTCAGAGAGCAGCGCTTCCGTCGTCTATGCCGCCGTCTCCGTAGGGATTCCAGGAAGGGGAATGGTGGACGACGAAATCATATCACTTCATAACCATTAACAGATGAGTTATTCTCAAAAACAAGGGACAAGCAACTAGTATACGTGACTGTGGAGAATGTTCCAGGTAACTTAATCTCAGTCAGTCAAGACCTCCTGAAAGCCACTGGTGCACAGGGACGCAGTATCATCATACACTGTAATATAGTATGTTTATTTACATCTATGTGCGGGACTTACACAGTACGTTGACATAGGCCACAGTTTCCGACTGCGTTGCCCCAATAAGGTTCTGTACCTTACAGGAGTACACACCCAAGTCCGTGCGGGACGAATTGCGAATTAATAATGAGGGCTGCTTCGGAGTACCGCCTTCGTAATGCTCTGGGCTGGAACTTACTTCGACCAGTTCCCCATTCTGGTACCTGAAATCCGCACAGACTATTAAGCTCCCGTTCATGGGAAACCCGCATTATCTCACATTCATTCGCGGACCGCATTCAATTGCACCACCCGCCATGCTAGCACACACGGTAGTGTGAATCAGCTCAAGGAGGAAAGGCTCTGAGTAGCTCCTGGCTGGGTGGTGGGCCATACAAGAGACATTCATTTGACCGCCCACATATGTGGACGAGGAATGGAAACTTTAAAAAAATCCTTTCACTCCACCGCTCGCCCCTGCTTTCCAATGCGATTACCCACATGATGCCTTTCAATTTGAAATCCCGGGAAGAGCCATCCCCGTGTAGTGCTCGAACCAAGGGGAGGGCAAGGCTATGAGATGGTCTCCGCTCCTGGTGTTCCACTGAATTGATTTGATTCTTTCTTAGAATCCCTTTTGGACGTATATAGCCGTTGTCGTCGGCGTCGCCGCCCTCCTCCCATACTCCTCCTCTCCCTTTCTCCCAAGGTACTTAATTTTTTTTCTTGGCACCCGCAAAACACCTACACTCCGACTTCCTCCCCACACTATATAATAATAATACAATTGTCTAGTAGCTACCTTATGTCCTCCATATAAATGTATGTACTATATAATACACTGCCGTCATAATGCCGACTGAGAAAGACGAAGATGGCTCAAAGCCCCTACCGCGTAAAGATAAGTAACTGTTTCCCTCCCCCACCAAAGTAATGCTTACAAGCACGGCACATGTTCCTGGCCATTTATTATCAGAAACGGAGACGATTTCCCCCTCTTATATACCCACATATGTATACTCAAGTGTACACATCCTCCGCTGTCACAGGGAGATTCATCCTGACCATAGTAGGAGAAGAGTAAGCAAAAGGGCGGGAGGGATGGCCACATAGCCAGGACTCACGGAGACGTGTACAGACTGTCCCTATATCCGCACAGTGGGGCTACAAGCTCATAAATAAGATAAGGTAGAGGAAAAACACCTTAAAGAGTATCAGCAGGGAGAAAGATTCCGACGAAGTGGGGGACACGGGGGGGAAATATACGGCAGAGAAGGAGAGCGGGGAGGTGACACACGCGGGAGTGAATGTCATTGTAAGCCATAGTCATCCCAGAGTGGATGCGGTAGTGCGGGGAGATGGGCGGCGGCCGGAGGAAAATAGTAGTATAGTAGCATCACATGACGCCGGGAAACCAGGCTCCCATGTTAAGTCCCAACCACTTCAAGTACGAGAAGGAGCTATAACGGATGCAAAACTCCGCGTAAAGGAGAGCCCCGAAACGGTAGACCAGATTCCTTTCCTTCCAATTTACGCTATCTTTATAGTGTCGTAGTTATTATAATTTTATAAGGAGTCCTTATGTTCCATTCTACAGCGACGGGGGGACTTGTCTGTATGTGCCCAGGATTCTGATGTCTTTCCAGTCATACGGGCACGTAGGAGCCGCCGCTGCCGCGGCCGCAGAACTCCCAAACTCAAACATAGATGTATATACATGATGCACCATACGTTCAAACAAATTCTAGACACACACAGACATACATACGCATACACACAGAGCGAAACACATATACGGGTAGAATGATGAGATATCGATCGAAGACGGCGGGTCACAGCGGGGTGGCTTCTCAGGATGATCCCTGTCACTGGTGATGGATGGCCTGGTTTACGCCCAACGTAAAATACATGGTCACTGTCGAGTATTCATTCAGCGTCGAGCCTGCTAGGCCTTTACTCCACATACCCTCCCACATTCTCTATATGTGCTCTCACACACACACAACGCGCGCGTCCCTCCCGACGTCCCCAGATAAAAGATAAATGCATATGCTGGCTCACATTACCCTCACATAAAACACGGGGGACGTTCTCACAGATGCCGCTATACAACCGCCCTTTGTAACATGTACCTTTCTCACAAGCATATAGTGTAGTGTGGATGAGGTCGAAGTGAAGGGGGAAATATTGGATAAAAGAGAGAGACTATGTGTGTGTGCATGCGGTGAGTGGAAAAAGTATGCGAGCAGTAGGAAACGCGAGCTTAGACCGGATGAGTGTGTATGTTTTTCTGTGTAAGAAACTGGAAACCACAACAGAAGCTTTCCCCCGGGATCCTCAATGTCCGTCTCTTATTGACCATGCCTGGTTAGGGAGCTGTATGGAGGGACAGACAGAGGTAGTAGTTCGTCGGGCCATCAAGGAAATGTGCAATGCTTCGGATTTTTTCCTCCACTCAATGCCCGATTTGAACCCTTATTCAATATTTTTTCCTACATCTCCGACCACTTTCCACATGAATGCATACTAGTGTATATAAGGGACATGAGGAAGAGGAAGACGGTAGATTCTGAACCTCAAATCCGTCTCCAACTCAAAAATTGGAATTTAGACAGATCTTTTCCCTCTCTCTCTCTCTCTCTCTCTCTCTCTCTTTCGCTCTTCGCTCAATACATTTTTCCCCTTCCCCCTTTCCATCTTTCCCGCAGCTTTACACGAGCTCTTGCATTAATGTGCATGGCATTCATATCATATTTATGCCTAAAATTCTCTGTGCTGAGCAACTTTTGAAAATGATAATTTTAATTTTTTTCAACCAACTACCCCAAGATAATACGGAGGATATATTACATGAAAGAGGGTGAGAGAAAAGAGACCCATTAAAAGTGGAGTGTGTGAGAAGGAAAAGTCGAAATAATTTTTATGAAATATTGTCCCTCATATGACATGAATGGAGTGATGATTTCCCATTAGGACCGTTTCTTTCCCAACTTTATCTTCCTCACAGTTTCTCTGACGCTCCGACGCGCAAAAAGAAAGCACGACCTTTCATTTCCTCCAAAAACCTACACACTCTCCGGATGCACACACTATACAAAAGCGGTACATAGTGACCATGGAAGTAAAAACCTCTAAAAATCTTACACAAAGGCAGACTCCATATACTTTACCCCTGCACATTAACTTTCCTACACAGACAAACCCACACGCATGGGCCAACTCTCCGGAGGGATGTGTGGCATAAAAATTGTAAATAAAGGCTTAGTGGTCTCGCATACAAACACACACACACACACACACCCAAGTTATACACAATCTACCCATACACATCCATTCAGCCCTTACCAAAGTTAGCCCTTCCCCCCTTATGCCATGAATTACTTGTGTAAACAAGGAAGGATTGCTTCCGAAAAAAAGCCATGGGGATGAATTAAGGAACCAACTAAGAGAGTGAGGGAGAGAAAGAGTTGACAGAAGTGAATTCCCTTAAGTTTTGAGAGGGACGAGAAAGCAATGGGAAAATACGAAAACCTGCTACTGCTACTGCTGGCTGCTCAACTTCATAAGCTGAATGAATGGGAGAAGTGAGTTGACAATAAAAGGGGAGAAACTTTCAAGGTGCGTCATTCACATGAGTAACCGTAGTTATCCGAAACTGAGGAGGACTTTAATGAATTTCACTTGAAAAACTTGCCATAAAACTGCTGTAAAAAAGAAGACAATAGACACGTTACTTTGCAAACTAGGCAGTTATGGTTACAAAATTCCTTGTCATTGTCCTCTTTTAGCTTCAATTTGAAATTTACTCTGAAAATTTGCTACTAGTTGAGATTAATTTAGAAACGAGCTGTCCTCGAAGTGGGATCATCCGCCCACACGTGCCATGTATGGTGATGACATGGAAACCACATCACAGTTTCGAAACATGTGGAGGAGGGATTCCGCGTGTTGCATGCAGTTATGCCGACCCACAACGGTCGTTGAGCTCATAAACCAGGATGGCAAATTTTGACGGGTTAATCAAGAGCTTAAGCCAAGGACCAGCTGAACTTCTGAATAATTTCGCTGCCGTAATGCGGCTTTAACTTCTAAAAATTTCACCATTAGTGTGAAGAGGAGGAAACTCGGGGTATAAACTACCAACCCGGCCAATACTGCGTGGACAGATCATTCTTTACATTCATGGACAACACAATGAATATCATTACAGTTTCCCTCATGGTGAATACCCTCATCCTCATCTCCAAGCGCGGAGTTCCCCGATTTCGAAATCTCCTTCTACATCGGGCCTTCCTCGTCGACGCCGTCGTCCCAGTCTTCGTCAACGGCGTGCGGGGATGAGATGAATTCGGAGAATTTAAATTGAATTAAATCTTCTCACCGCTTTGTTCTACGAGTGATAGAGCTGAGCGAAGGATTCTTCGCACTACTGCGCAGTAATAAGCATGCTAACCAACTTCCATAGAAACCATAGCTGAAGGGATAATTGAAATTTCCACCCTGAAAAGGTGTTCATTCATTTCCCCTCGAACATGAGTGAACAGGGGCAGATGCGTGGGTCCCAATATGCTCTCTTGTGCAATGGCCATGCTGTACGATTCCCAACTTTAATTTTCAATTGAGTCCCAACCCAAACGTCTTCTTTTCAATCCCACAAAGTCTTCAACAAAGCACTTCCACCATGTGTCCGAAAATCTCACTCCACCATTCTCTCCCTCCCTCTCTTTCTCTCTGCGTAGTCATTCCAATGTGGCTCGACGTGACTCATTTAAGAATAAAGCCGGAATAGAGCTTCTCCGAGAGGATGACTTCAAATTCAGCTCTTCTCTCATTCAGTCCCCACCCCTTGCCAATCCACCACCCTTACCATGCATAAAAGGAGCCGGCCAGCGTACTAAACTGCTAGCACGGCTGTTGACACGGAGTGGGCGCACACACTAGCAGACAGGGACACATATGTGCACGATTGAATGCGGTCGGTCTTTTCCCCGAGAGCCCTTATCAGCTCAGTATATAAACTATTGCTGCTATAGCAGAGAAAAGGAGGTAAATTTTGGCTTACCATCGAACCAAGATAAGTTCTGGAGGATTGGCGTCCACCTCGCACGAGAGAAAAATATCACTCGTTTCATTCACAGTCACGTTTCCCGGAGAGACGGTCACCACCGGCGGGTCTGAAAATTAGAAAAGTTTCCTTCCTCTTACTTACTCCCAACATATACCTTGTTCCCCAAAAAATCTTCGGACGTAGCCGTAAAAGTGTGAAAAAAATGGCTGGAGAAGTGGGGGCATTTCATAAAGAGAGTGAGATAGGCGAAGAAGGTTAGGGTAAACAGAGCGTACAGACGGGGATATGGGCGTGAGCTTGAATGGACTGTCCATGTGAAGGTGTGTGAGTGTGTGTGTTTGGCGTGTGCGTGGGGCGGACTAGAGCCGCCATATCCATCACATACGTTCTACGCTCACATCCAGTTCCTAGGTTAATCTTCGGAATGCTGAGGTGTGAGCAGGGAGGAAACCACATGTCTGCTTCACTAAGCACGAAAATGAACTCGCTTTCTCCAAAACTACGATTGCTTTCAGCCATCCATGAACTCTGGAACCTCCGTCAGGTGCATATATGTGTGAGCCTCCTTGTACTGACTGAACCTACTAGGCAGGATGGTAGACGTTGACGCAGTTGGTTCCAGCCCAGGGGTTTCTATCTTCCTTTACACATGAGCCTGCCGCCGCCGCCGCCTTTGAAATTGTCAACACGACAGAACAGCAAATTCATAAAGTTACACTCAAACACACCCACACTCACAAGCACACATCCAGATACACTCACACACGCTCAAAACACATGAATTCAAATGCAAACACATTCAGGTACATACATTCTCAAAGCACACATGCGAAACACACGTACCCGAATTCCAACGCACACACATTTACTCTCTCACAGTCCCAATGGGATTTGCGTAAAGGAGCGTTGCCAATACCTTTACATTTCAGCTAAGCCTCCTCCCACTACCAACTATGTGGGCTTACATAGGATGAATCTCGAGTGAGAAACTATCTTAACAGTGCTCCATTTGCCAGAGGCTTCAAGTGTAAAAGCCTGTCCAATCAGCTGGCTCTAATTTTCAGTCAGATCAAAAAGTCGTCGGATTCGGGCTGAAAGGAGCCATTTGTATGTGAATGACTTTGAAAAGTTTGACTCAACAGCTCGTGCTTGCCAACTTTTCAGATTGAAAAAGGACGAGAGAGAGAGAGAGAAGGAGAGAGAGTGAGAAAAGGGGAAAGAGATTGAGGGTGAGCGGAAGATATCTTCCCCTTGTTCACCTCACTCTCACTTATACACACATATATCCACACGCCCACACGCACTCTCTCTATCTCTTTCTCTGTTTTTAATCACGAATTGCTATTCCATTAAAATCCCGGCCGTATAATCAGACTAGTGGATCTTTGATTACGAACGTGCGAAGGCTCATGCATGGTCATTAGAGTAGGTAAACAAGTTAAATTCCCAAGTAAAATCTGATGAGAGGGCTAATAGCTTTCACTCCGCCAAAGTCCCTACTACATGTTTGTATGCCATCGCGTCGTCGTCATCTTAAGAGCAGTCCCACCCGTCAATGGTAATGACTTTCTTCCCCGTCCCGCCCTCTCCTTCTTTCCATTTGACTTGCCAACTTTCCCCATTAACTTGTTCCATGACCAGTCCATGTAGGTTCCTTGTAGGGGCTCAACTTTTCCCACTACTACATACCCTTACGCACAGAAGCACACAAACACACACAAAACTGCATGGCTGCTCCATACTATTTTTTTTATCAATTGTGATTAGTATGCACCCCACAAGCCCTTGAGATTGCTGATGAAGAGAATAATGATAATTTCATGGCTCTCTGCTGCATTCTATCCGTTATCCCCCTCCACCTCTCGCTCCGTCTGTTATCTCAACGACATTTCACGGATAGGAAGGCTACCTTACTGCTACCCACCGACTCCCTTCCACCTTCTTGATTCCTCCCCCGCCAGCTTCAGGGGTAATAATGCACTCCTGTCAACTTCAACTCACGTCCACAATAGACCATAATAGAGACTACACGGGGTCCATCAGCTGTCCACTTGGTCCGCTAGCTCCCTAAAAACTTCACATTCAACCCTCGTCGGGAACCGGATGGGAATCTCCACAGACTCTTTGATTCCACTCACTGATTATAAACAGTATATAAGAGTTGAGCGAGCTGTGCCACAGTTAGTGAGGAGAGGTCGTATATGGGGAAGTGGACTGAAGCGAGACTGGATTTTCTTCAGAGATAGTACTAGTAGTGGAGACGTATATACGTGTATGCGTATAATGGAGGAAACAAAGAGGAATCGTTAGTAATGGTGGACGAGACGGTAGAGAGGGAGGGAGACAGACGGGGAAGAAAGGAAGGCAGAGCGAAAGAGGAAAAAGAGAAAAAATGGAGGAAAAAATGATAGAAATAATGGACTTACAATTGACTTGTATCTTGGTCGGGGCACGATATGGGATTTCGCCCATGCTCTCCATCACCAAGTTCGAGGCTTGGCAAGCCAGCGTGATTCCATTGTCAAATCGGGTGGCCGTGAAGATAAGTCGACTCTGTGTCTCGTAAGTCCCATCCGCCTACAAATGAGAAACAACCACAGACCTCCTGTCATTACACACGGCTCAACCGTACAGATGTTATTACCGGGAACACGGAGCCGACACACTACTCAACATTAAACTATTCATAAGCCATTCCACCTTTCGTCACAACTTCAAACACATGTATTTACAACGCACCTTGCAAACAAAATTTCAAAACTCATCTATTCCATGAGTATGCAAACACTGGGTGAATGGGCTTAGCACTGAATTTCGCACATAAAGTTGTCACAAAATAAAGCGGGTATTTTCTACAGCTAAATTGAGAGTTAAAACTAAACTAAAAATTCTGCAAAACCAAAAGGAGAAAACAGAGCAAGAAGCCCACCATGGCCAAATATGGCCTGATCTGACTATCCTCAACTTCCCCTCCCCGTAGCCACTCGGTCATTCCTGTCAGGTGCGGGTGTTACTCATCCAATAATTGGATTCCGCTCCCCTCCGCAACTCTCTGATTTGACAAGAAGGGACTTGAGCACAACAACAAGAAGATCTGTCCGAAAGGATACCCCCCCCCCAACCTACATAACCTCTTTTCACTACTTTCTACCTAAATCAAGCCAAACAAATCCCCACAAGCTCCCGCCACCCCTAAAGCTGGTGAAGAGGCGTAGAAAATGAGGGGTAAAGTACATGGGAAAACTTTGTAAAAATACACACACGCAATTTCCAAACGACATGATTACCGCTCCCTTGAACACGGTGTTGCCGCCCCTGTTCAAGTTTCTAAGCTGCACTAATGAAGGGATGAAAATTTTCGAGCATGGGTACACATATATATATGTTTGAGCCATTACGGAGCATGGTCGCACGGGGAATTTCCCCATAGAAAATTCTTCTCCTGTGGAACTTTCCCAAAGTTTCCCAACGAAAATGAGGGTTCGGGGAGCGCACACAGGGCTTTAAATATATAGGGCTCCACCGGGCCCCGCGTCATATCATATCATCAGTTACTTCCTTTTAGATTGTCTGATTAATTGGAATCTATCACTACGTTCATGGTGTGGAAGGTACATACATTCGTATATGTATTGGGCGGGTGGAGCACGAGGTGAATGTAAGTGGGCTTTTTCAGAGGGAAGGACAACAATGTGGGCTGCCGTTCCCGTCGTAATGGTGGATTTTCCATACACCCACTCACACACTTACACGCACACACACCTCCACATAGATCCAGTTTTCCAAGTGAGTAAACACGAGAATGGGCGAACGTGGGCGCCGATGAAAGGGTCTGAACTATAGAGAATGGTACCTATAGATATGTACATGGATGTGAAATTGGAACGACTTGGAGAAGTTTAGAATGACACTAGCTCAGAAGCTTACTGTAATACAAAGATAACCGTTTAAAATTCCCCTCCCTCAACCGAGAGTGGAACGCAGAAAGGTTCTCTGGATAGGGTCTACTACTGCTACTACTACTACATACCCAGAGCACCACAGAGCTTCCGCTAGGGCCATAACGGCCTCTGCGGAGGCCTTGAGTGATGGCAAGGGAACAGTTTCAACTTCAACACTTGTAAAACGGGAAAAATAGAGTGGGACTGCCTACGGAGCCGTGGAGTTCGTCCAGGAAGGCAGAAGGGAGGGCAAAAGTATTGTGAAAGATAGGGAGAGAAGATAGAGGGATAGCCAGGGAGGAGCAGTTTAGGAAAGAGAAAGAAAAAAGATTTTGGAATGGATATATAGATAGATGTAGGGGAAAGCAGGCCGGGTCTGCACCTGTCTGGCATGCAAAAATACGAGTCTGGGGAGAAGTTAAGGCTTACATTATTACGGAAAAATGACTGGGAAAAACAGGACAATTGTGCCTTCCTTTCAGGATGTAACATGCTCGAAATTTTATGTGTCCCATCAGAAAGATGTGAAAACCTCGTTCCGTTCAATGTTCTGGCTAGTTTACTACCGCCTATTACAGGGGAAGGTCTCTGCTGGTGAATCCTTTTCCTATCCCCTCATCCCAGACCGGGAAGAAAGTTCCGAAAACTCCCGCCTCCCACACAGACACTGGCTGAGTGTACAGAGTCCATCGCATTTCCGCTCTGTACTCACCATAGTTAGTTCCCCATTTCTCTTGAGCCTGTTTCAGGCTGTTCATCCTAAAGTTTTATCTATTATTCCTGATTTTTCCGGAGTGAGTTGAAGCAGTAGTACGAGTTCAAGTTACTTGGTCACAGTTCAATCGTCAGACGATATACTCAACATGGTCACCCTGTTTCACCACTGCGATTTCCAATATAAGTGACATCATCAACTCATCTGGAAACGTTAATTCCATTAAAAATAGCTCCTTTGGTAGAAATATTTCTTAACTTTCATGAAAATCACTGCAAAATATCAGGAATAGAGCCATTTATTAAGGCCAATGACGGTTAATGTGTGGGTAATTAGTCATTAATGTTTTCATAGCCTTGTATCTCCTATAAGTTCTTTCCGAATACTGAATTATTTCCAACCACAAATCCGTATAATTTATTTGAATTACAGGGATTATTAACTCGGCCCGACGCTTTCAGCTAGCTAAATTATCAATGGGTAAATTGGAGGTGGCGCCGGGATTGTAATTTTATGGCTCTAGCCACTGGGGCAGTGGGCCTCTAATAATTCATATCTACACTAAATATACAAAGTTGAGTTACATCTCCAGATTTGAAACTCAAGGGATAAGCCATGGCCCCAAAGCCCTCGTGCCACCACTACCCTAGACACAATGCGACTGCAATGTACACACCCGCTTCCTGGCAGCTCTTCCGTAATTGATAGTCTACCAAAGAACCTATATATACAGCAGAGGCAGAGGAAGCGGGAGAATGTAAAATAAATGTAAAGTAAAAGGGAAGACAAGTGGGAGTAGTGGAAGGAGACAGGAGGGAAAAAATGGGGAAAGTCGATTAGCTCATGCAAATCACGTTCTTCTACAGGCTATGGAAATGCCAAAAGTCCTTTCCCAACCACACCCGAATAGGAGGAGCAACTGCAAACAGAGTTCTATCTACAAGCTCAAGCCCATGGCATCCAAACTGCAGGAGGCAAATGAGAATTCTGCTGCCGCTGATGTAAAGAGATGCAGGAGTGGTAGGAGTCAAAGTCAAAGGGGAAAAAGTTGGTAAATGAGCGGTGGAAATTACAAAGCTCTAAACATAAGGATAAACCACGGGCGTACATATTATATACATGGAGCAGAGACGATGAGAACGGAGGAGAACAAATCTCCAACTCCCACTCACCTCGATGATTTCCCCTTCGATCGTCACGTCAGACTGAAAAATTGGACAGAGAAAAAAGAGTGAAAAGTTATGAAAGCCACCCTTGACTTACTCAGTATTACTGTTCCATTCAACTTTTCGCCGTAGATCAGACACGATAAGCTTTATCCTTAAGTGTAGTATCCAAAATTTCTTTGCTAGCACGTGAGCCAGTAATGAATTCGGAGGAATTACTAAAATACAGCCAATGCAATGGGACGAATCCCATAAGTTCCAATGAAAATAGGTGGCCGAACTGCGCGTAAAATTCACGGCGGAGGCTAGCGGAAGGGATAACCAGTTGCAATTAAATGGGAATATTGTAGGCGGGATCGTATTATTTATCCCATGATTCGACGACGCTCTCCGCTACCACCACCACAGCAGGCCCAGAGCTCAAGATAAATCGCTCTTCTTTCGCTCCACTTCACGGCACACTTTTTACCAAAGTGTGACAGCGGAAACGGGACTGACTTCCACCAGAGCGGAGTACATACTGCATGCATAAGATCCGGGCCCAGTACTTGTTACAGTAGCGGGCCACTCACCCCGCCCCTTCCCATTCTAGAAACGACTACCGTCTTTGCATACAAACGTCTTTCCGATATATGAGGAGCGTAACGGGAGCCCCCCAACAGTATACGTTACCCCCCGGAGCCCCCGCACGTATAACACTGTATCTCATTCCTGAGCCATTTGAGCTGATAGGTTCTGCATAGTGGGCCTGAGTCCCATACGTATTTTTCATACACTTTCCTGTAGAGGGTAGAACCCGATCTCACTTATTCTTCTGGACCATAGAGACAAGCCTAGAGCGATAATTCTTGCCGGCATGTACCTTTGTAAAGTTTCCCTGCTCTTCGCCACCACCGCTACTACCACTACCACTACTACTACTCCTGGCAATGCTACAGGCGCATAAATTGAACGGAGATCTTACTACGGTGGCAGACCATTATTCTACAGTCGATCCGAGGCTGTGGTAGGTTATTGCAGGCACGTGCCCCGTAGAAAACTGTGCCAGTAAAATTCCAATAAAAATATGTATAGCCCCCACAAGGATCCTGCAAGGGTTTCCACCGCCTACCCGTGTGATGGCAGTAGTGCTAACCGCTTGCGAGCAGTACTACAATAATGTGGAACTTATACTTGGAGCTAAAGGCCAATTAAAATTAAATAGGTCGTTGACAAGTGAGTAAGCCAGTGTGTATGGTGTTTGCTGCGGGCACTTGATAGTAATTCCTCGGAGGTTAGCTAGATCCACACCGTAGTCCTTGCTCAAATCTTCTGCTGCATTCTCACGACGTGACTCACATGGAAAAAATCCCTGAGTTCGAGTCAGTCTATCTACTTACTCACGGGAAAGAGTGGGTCTCTGTTTTGAGTGTGTATGCATGGAAACCTCGAGGGGGAATTATGCTGGATCGAGAAGGTGTCTCTTAGGACCACTTTCCCCAACTAGCGCATAACCCTGCCTCGAGAAATTTCCCGGTCAGTATAAGCCAAGCTGAAGTATCGTCGATCTCATTCCGTCATGTCGTTTGCATTTCTCAGTAGCCCCATCCTCCACCCTGGGACATGGCAGAGAAGCTAAATCCCCGCTTAGAACATACATATAGATACAGACCCCATCGTCATTTCGCACAGACTGGGAGTAGGCTATTGTAGATTTTTGCTGAGAGCGGAACACGTCAACGACACTTTCCCAGACGGATTTACAGAAGCTTTTTAACATGGGCTTGAGTTACGACAGCCCACTCACTCTCTCACACTCCCTCTCGTCATCCCCGTGGCTCGTGTAATTTGCAAAACTATCCACATGCATATCCAGGCGGGAGGAGAGTGAGAACAGGAGAGGATAGTTGAGCAAGTTGTATAGCTTGAAGGAAGATTGTCTCACCGTACCACAGCACCACCGCGAGTATACCCGTACCAAGTATACTGTGCAAGTGTGTTGAGAAGTGGTGGTTCATACAATGTATACACCCAATACTCCAGCTCCTCCAACACCCTGGAGTCAGTTTCCTAGATTGAGTGAGAACTTGGCCACGTCAGCTGGGACAGGGTAATTCAAATCTCTCCGTGAATGCTTACGAGCCATTTTCATTTACCAGGCTCACATATCATTTTTGACTTCTCCGCACTCAACCCTCTCTGGCTCACCCTAGGCGACGTTGTTGTCGCCACTGGCGTCACTTAAATTACGCTAGCATATGCTGCAACCCCGTCCTCACTACATAATAGCCTACTCTGCTGTACTTTCTCATAACACACCTTCCTCAAATACATATATATCGTGTCAGTTCCGCACAAGCCTCATTGTGACCCTTCAAAGGTTCCACTCCATCTTCGTAAAGTAGTATCATATTACGCATGTATTTAACTTGGTTCGAGGAGGACCGCTATAGATATTAGGCTAGCACTTTACATCACATTAAGTTGAGCCAATTCACTTGTGGACTGTGGACGAGTAGTTGGAGAAAACTCGTACTCGAACTCACCTGAACAGCTAGGTTGGACGACGGCTGGGGGCTGAGGATCCTTGTTCCGTTGTACCAAGTGATATTTGCTGCGGGGCGAGCACCTCTGACACGACAAAGCAGGGTGACCAAAGTTCCCTGCAGTACGGGTCCTTCATATCCAGTCACCTCCCAGCTTCCTGGGCGCACTGCAAAAAACGTACACAAAGTCAAGTCATCTCCTCAACTTCCTTTCCGAAAGGGAAAATCAAGCTAAATTACAAAGTGAATGTTGAGTATGTGATGCTTAAAGAACCCCCGAAAGATTCTCGGTTACGGTTACGGTATGGAGAGTAGTAATAAAGAGGAAATCAATTATGTATCCACACAGTTTTTACATAACACTTGGAAAATGAGTAAATATCCGGTGGGATTTCCTCTCTCTCTCACACACACTCCCTATCACTCTTTCATCGTACTTTCAGTTTCATGGAATTTCTAACGGAGGAAAAATCCTCCCAAAAAAGCAGAGATTCAACCACAGCGCCAGACAGACATGAACACCAACCATCGGAGCTGAGAGGTAGAAGGATTTTTGGGAAATTTATGTAGTGTTTCCACACACACCACTTGAACCTTTTCCCTTCAACTCGATGGGTGGAGAGAGGAAGATCCGGCTGGGAGGGACTAACCACCACGACCGGTGGGGAAATGGTAATGTCCCCACACGTGGGAATACATACACAACCTTTGTAGAAAGAGAGTTGAATGATGATGAAAGGAGAGTTTGGGAAGTTGTGAGAATGCGTAATATACTCCCGAGTTGAGAGATACAGAGTCATTTGCCTGGTTCAAACGAATGATTACGCCCCCCGCCTACCGCTTTACCTGCTTGCTCTTTCCGTCCATTGTTTCCTCTTCCATTCCAGTCTGGAAAAATGCTCCAATTTCAGGCCCTTATTATTATTTCACCGACCTCAACGATCCGGACATGAATGAGATGAGAAAAAAATATATAGTAGTGACTGACTTTCCCCACTGGGGTAACAACTCTTGCGTGCAAAGCGAGACATATGAGACTCCTATGGAGCCGGGAAAATATATCCAAAGTGGAATGTATTAGAGAGGGGGAAATGTTGCGCAATTATTAAGCCGGTCATTGACGCTCAATGATGCTCATAAATCGGCAGAAAAAGCGGCGAGGATTTTAAGGAAATTACTGACTAATGCGAGCAGCTGCCATAAGTGCTTCTAGGCCTCGATAATGGTGGGGGTATATGTAAGTGGAGGGGCAGACCTCTGGGTATAGCTTGAAGATGAGAACCTCCTCCACGCCTGTTTCCCTCTCTGACATTTCCGCTCCCGCCACCGCCGCTGCCGCCTTCATGAGAGTGAAAGGGCGGGAGGGAGTATAAAGCTTAAGAAAATTGGCAAGATTGACTTGTGTGCACCATTGGTAGAGTATATAAGGCACTCCAATATGATTCCAATTTATGACAGCAATTTCCGCTGGCTCAGCCCTTTAATTCCGATAACGGAGTCACAAGCTCCTATCACTCTCCTCAGCCGTGCCAGGAGTCAGAGTTGCTCCACTCTGGTCCTGTCGTCATCATCACTCATCACCCCGTCATTCCCAGCCCGGGTTCCTCTGAACCTTATGCTCTTTCTTTTGCGTAACTTTCTAACTCTTGGATTTAGCCCTGTTGAAACCGTGGACGAAGGGACATGGAAGTCAATGAATTATGCGCCTTAACACTACATCGGAGGAGGATGCTGGAAGCTTTTATAAAATTCCATTATAATTATAATAATGATAATAATAATTATATATATAGAGAAGCAATCTAATTCGAGTTCATTTCAGTCACGGTCTACACTAGGATCTAAACTTATTTTGAGGGGAATTTTAGGGAAATTATCCTACTTTGTTGACGGGGAAAGCACAAGAACCTTTCTTCTTATTCCCATTCATTCATATATGTATACCATTAGCATGTATGATACATATGAATGCACATATTCACATAAGGCACAAAACTCACTCAACTGCCATCTTAGGCAACCGTAAGCTCAACTTGTTCATAAATTAATTTGCATATCTAAGGAACTAACTGTATGGGGACGTAATCCAATTTGTTCTATAAAAGTCTCCGACCGCCACTCTCCGTTGATGCTACCTGTCCCTCTCCTTCATGCGTATGAACAGCGGAGCGGCGGTGGCACAGAGTTGTTAAAGTAAGAGAATGAGTTCATCGCCTTTATCATCACCATCACCATCAACGCCACCGTCGTCATCATGGCTGGAGACGAAGAAGACGTTATAGGTTCTGTCTTAATAATAGGAAAGTTGGAGGAACAATGGCCAGGAGTATATATAGAGGTGAATTGAATTACGCCGCCCGTCATTAGTTCCTCTCCCCACACTCCGCTTCTCACATATTCAAGTACTCCTCAACTCCTCGTACAGTTTCTGTAGGAGAGCGGGACAGCACTAGCCCTTTTCCCAGTTCAATCCAGAAGTTTCAACACCGTGATTCCTTCTTCCGACAAGATTTTCATTAGAGTTTACTTCAAGGAGAGAAAATGGCACTCACCATAGACATCCAGTTCGACCCAGGCTCTCATCGGGGTTTCCAGCACAGGGCTTGAGGCGCGACACTCCAACTTCGCACCCAGGTCGCCCCGGGTTAAGGCCAACGTCAGGTGGGAACTCGCCACTCCTGTTCCATCGTCTTCCGTGATATTTCTATATTGACCTGTAGAAAGACAAAATCTAGAATTTAGTACCTAATGAAATGATATGAGTAAGCTGCGCAAGCGTGTTGGGGCTGGATACGCAGATAGAATGATGCTAGCTGCAGGGAAACCGGAGCAGGTGCCCCAGTACAGTTATTACACATTGCTAATTGTAACTGTTGTTGTGCTTCTTAACTTAAGTGAGGGGTTTCAGTGCAGATAGAATTCTTGATGAAACTCCAGAGTATGCATGCGTATGATGTCAATGATTGATCATTCCTTAAAAGCTTCCCCATCTAAATCGTGTTTGCACATGGGCAACATGCCAAATACACAATACACTCACCATACGTAGGTAAGCAATGACAATGGAAAGGTAAACATTGAAGGGATTTCATCTCGCGCAGAACCTCATATACATGGAATATGAATTTCCTGAGCGAAAGGACCAGCCAACTGTACACGCGTCAATATCTCTCTGGGTTTACAATTACTGGCGGAGGAATGCAGACAGGGTCTCGTGTGTGCGTGTCTTGTGAACACATGGGAATTTATGCAGAGGCTGCAAGTTCAATCCCGTTCTCCCATCTGATGGGAAGAATTAATTAATTTTGGTAATCCGTATGGCGAGGCGCACAGCGGGGAGGCGAAGATGAACATTCTCATGAATATGATTGAAACCAGCTATTCCGCACAACTATGCACAACACACGCACACACCACCTTGAATAAAGTATCAATAATAACAAAATGGAATCCATATCCCGTCCATGTTTTCCCATTTACCCTCCCGCTCTAGATCAAAACTCTGGGCATAATGCCGGCAAATAATCACCTGGAGCTTAATCCCAAACCAAAAACTATCTGCGACCGTCATATCCAGCTTTCAACTTTATCAAATATTAACTCAACTACCCACAAATGGCCAAAACTCTGAACAGGAACCTAACGCTGTAGTAGCTCCACCGTAAACCGGGGAATTGCAGGCGTCTGAACGCTGGCCCAATAATGAACCTCCACTATTCCATGTATGCTATTATCGTTGCAGCGCTGGCGGCGGACAGACGGGAAGGGAGCTCTGTATGCTATCGTGAAATCCAAATCCATTATAACTTGTAACTATTGGTTGCTGAAAATACAATTTCCACCTACGAATTAATTAGGATGATAATACGCGGGTAGGGATGTTGGGGGCATTTCCAGTCCATTTAAAAATCCTGTCTATATTTAATCCTAGCTGGGAGGAGGTTTTTGGCAAGACGTAGTGTTGGGTACCCTTCAGGATAAACCACCACTGCGTTATGTATAACACTGAAATTTTAAACCGTCTGACGGCTCAGGTTACACAGCCTGCACAGGCTAGGCGCGTTCAAACTTGAATTTATGATAAGCTGGCTGCATGGGTACGAAGGTGGAAAAATGGTTCGTATTAACGACTCTTATTTGCCAAATCAATTTCTTTACACAGTCAGTAAGTACAATCCGGAACGTAGTTCTTTGAGTCAATATCTATTGCCTCACTTGATGCTGCTAATTAAAATTAGCAGAATCATGGGAAGACAGCAGATAGGCTATGTTGGATTTAGCCTCCAGAGGAGCTTTAGACGAGCGAATTCCCTTTCTTACGGAATTAGATTTGACAGGGACAGAGAGCACGAAGGAAAAGTGACGAGGATCCTTGGAAACCATGGACTCAACCATTTTATTCGCCAGGCTCAAGAGAAAGCTTTCTCTTTGAATTCCTCCAACTGTCGGGGAGCTGTCAGCCCTGCTCAAGTACGTTTAAACTCATGCATCAACGGCCGAGTTTTGAGCACTCTGATTCCTCACGCCCAAGCATGGTACATAACAACAGAGAGCCGTTCGAGTTGCTCTAATTCCTTTCCTTTTAACTATTATGCATCCATCAGCCCACCCTGTTGTCCCTGATTACGCTATCCACGTCCAAAATTCTGGAAGAGGATGCAATTACGTAAAATCCGCCTTGTCGTCAGTCAAAAGTGAGCGTGTTAAGAGGACGTTGAGCTCCTTTGTGACAAGGGAGATGAGGCCATCTCATAAACATTCTTTGTCCTATTTTACTCATTAGACAAGATTGCTCCTCATATTTTCCCCCTTTGGCAAGTTGTCATTTGAGGAAGTTTGAAAATCAATTAAAACTTTTCACCTTCAACATCCTAGGAGATTGAATTAAGATCCAAAGAGGGCAAAGTCCAAGATTCTTGGTATATATACTCTTGGCAAGGGTGGTGGTGGTGATGGGACTAATAAGAAGTTTATTCTGAGGCCCTCCAAGTCATAGCCACTGCCAGACGGACCGCTTCACCCGCAACAACGAGAGTGTGAGGAGTAGATGTATCCTAAATCTTTCAAGTTGTATCCACTGCCAACCCGTTCTCATTGCGCCAAGTTGTGACGACTTTGCGCTTAAATTCTGTACGATCGATAGAGTTTTACTTGAGAAACCTTCAGAGCGGTTTCCGCTTCCCCTCACTGAAGTTGCAGAGTTGAGCACTAGAGTGACGTTTTGTGGACTCTTGGTTTCCCTGACCTGCCATTGGTCATGTTTGTGCCATCACAGCGAACTCTGTAGCAGGTACGCTTTTGTACTAGTGTGTACAATTATCTTGATTAAGTTGGGATTAACTGTTTTACTAGCATAGGGTTGCTTGCACTCATGCAATTTATTCGTGCATCGACTTGCTCTCCACCCCTTCATTGAGCCCTAGTTGTAAATTGGTTGTAAGAGTGGTCCTCCATGTGGTAGGCGCCTTGTCAATCGTCCCACGAAATGTACAGCTCTGAATTCTTTGCCCATGTTTTACACTCCCCTTCCCTAATCACTGTACATCTGTCCCGAAGTTTATGGCCAATTAAGAGCTTAGGGAATACAAGGTGTCTAATGAGGCGAAAGGACTGGCTCGAATGTTCAATTTGAAGCTAGCGTGTAGGTTCCGAAGTACAAGCTGGAATCCATGGATGTTTTCATGTCTCAAAGAAATGCAGTTGGCTTGATTAGGAGATGCATTTAGAGTGTAAGAGGCAGCTAATTGAAATAACAAGTTCATGCTTATGTACGTTAGTGTCAGTCCAAAATAGACCACATATGCTAGGACTGAGCCAATGATACAGTACATACTTCGTAAGTAGCGATTAAATGGCATTAGATTACATGTTTGAGCGGACAGCACATACTGTGTTTGCTCTAATTGTACAGCCACGTCTCAAAGCGCAGCAGAACCTCCCACACCCACAGCAGCGGTGAATCCCAACATGTTGGAGTACAAAAGCATGCATCGGTAATGGAACAATTGATATAGTATATACGGGCTACGACGTAATCCTAGTGGTCGACACTATAGGTTATTCTACATACACGAACATGTCGTTCTCAGTCATTGGAGTTCTCCATACCGGAGGTAACGTGAAATTTGGTACTACACAGCTAATACCCCTTTGCATGGCCACGCATCTGTCGCATTCGAGGGGTAGGGAAGGACTTGTATAGGTGCATCCTTACATTCCAGTAGGTACTATGAGTAGCTGTACTGTAGGCATAAAGCTACAGCGGTAACACCCGTCACATATGTACACCTCAGTGGAAAGAGGGCTAAATGGGAAAAAGCATATTTCCGGGGCCTCTGCAACAGTAATTTGTTTCTAAGCGGAGGGAGAAACCGGTACATGCCTGAGCCATGTAGCAACATACCAGTTGGGGTGCTGTTGGTAATGGGACATTCACATGTTAAAAATTCATAGTACTTCGCCAGCCCTCTGGACAGGCTATAATTTGTTTCGCTGCCCAGAGAAAATAATGTTGATCGCTTATCTCAAATAATATACTGATGAGGGATATGTCACTTGGGTCAAGATTACATAATCCAACCGGAGGGGTGGAGACCCGAGTGAGAAATGAGGTTCATTTTCCCCCACACCTCGAAAAATATGAATTTTGACGTGCGACGCAGTCGCTGCATGGTGCTGCGCTGTACTGTACCAAGTTCTCGAGAACACAAAATTAATCCGCATGAAACCCCGTTGATTTTTCTCAAGTGGAAGTGGGCGGAATTTGCCAAGGGAACTGGTGAAAGTCTTTGATGAAGTAGGTAGTACACGATCCAATATCCGGATTCCTCGTAACCCAGGTGTCATCGCCACACTTGAGAGAGGAAGGGGAACGTATTGGAGGCGATGATTAAAATTCCTCCCAATTCCGTTCGTGTGTGTAATTGTGAGGGAACGTTCTCTGGAAAATCAATCCCAAGGATTGAGCAAAGCCTCCTAGCTCGCGCTTTGAACTCAACTAAAGAGGTAGAATAATTAATGAGTGATATTACCTTGAAGTGGCACTGAGGAGTTGTACCAGTCAAGCTGGGCCACAGGCTTGCCCCCGGCAGAGATGCAGATAAGAGTGATCACTTTCCCCTCATCAAACGGTCCGATTAATGACGCATTGGCTGTCTCCGTCCCGCTCAACTCAATCTTCACATACGATGGCTTGGCTGTATCCAAGAGAGCCCCCGCAGATAGATATCATGTGTTATAGTTGTATCCACCGCCGAGGTCGTCAGTCGTTATCAACCGGGAGTAATTATGTGAGTGAGGCCGACATTAGGAGTTTCCATTTGTTTCACCATCACGCGGAGATGAATGTTCCAGGTAGACAATGATGTACCGCAGAATGGCCAGAGAGGGAGAGAGCAAGAGAGAATCGGAAAGAGATAAAAAAGGACATCATTAAAACCTTCATTAAAACTCTATTGATTACCAAACGGAGCACACTTTGGATTTTATAAAGAGGCCGTTACCACCATCGTGGCCAACAGCTCCACCACCATTGCCGCCGCTACTGCCATATGTTATTACACCTGGAGTGAACAACATGGACTCAGTTTCAACTCCAATGGCCGTATTCACACTACCGTCACGCCGAAATTCACTGTGGGGCATGAGTTTTTTCCATTATTAATGACCAGCCTAAGTGCCTACTAATTGCCTCTTATCCCGTGTACTATAGACAGAAAAATCTAGGAACGTTCGTATCAAACATTGCACTAATTCCTACCAGGAAATTCTCATTATCGTTTCCCTACGTGCACATTTTTCGCAGAGTTCTACCCACTAAGGTACAAAGTGACTAATGTGAATTCATGAGAAACCCACGGGATTTCCTTTATCACGTGGCCTAGTTTCCCTGTTTGGCAAGCTTGTAGATTAGACCATGGTATTGTTTGATCCCGCGCTTCTGCGCTAACCCCGTTTCCGTGCAGAACTGGAGCAGGGGAAGTCATATGAACCCTACGCGAATCCTAATTTACCGAGTCACTTGAGGCAATTTTGAACGGGAGCTGACCAGGACATCGGGATTGTGTAGAACAGGCAGAGCTGGGAGCTGCTGGGACAAAACATACAAGTAGTTCAGGCAGTGTAGTACATGCCTCTAAAATGGAGTACCTGCCCAAACCAGCTGTTTTCCCGCCATCCCACTTCGCCTCACTCAAGGTCGGTGGGAGTCAGAAACCTAAGTAAACGTGGGGGAGAAAACTATTGACTATTTCGATGGCAGCGTGAGTGTGTGCGGGTCCATGTACGGGCGAGTGTCAAGTGAAAAAAAGTTGTACAAGGCTCTTTAAAATTTCATGTGGGAACGTCTTTGTTTCCAATGAATAATTCACTTTGAAGTTACCTTCTCTCAGCCAACTTCACCCGCCGCTGCTGTACTTCAGTATGTATAGACACACAGAGAGATCCATTCCCACCCCATTCCACTCGTTGCCACTCACTCGAAAACTCGGCTGCCACAACTTTCTCCCATCATTATTGGCCTCTCTCCCTCACTCCTCCTCACTCCTGCCACACTCTAAAAATCCGGCCGCGTTATAATTTTATGCACGACGGTTCTGTACATTTCTCTTCCCCTCGGCAGCTGTGCATGAACTTTCCCCAGAGAAAATGTAGTGGAAATTTGAAAACAGCTGAGGACGACAATGCATCGAGTCAGATTTACCACAGAGAGGACAAATAAGTAAATTTCTAATGCCATACATACATTTCAGCATACAAAACACAGTCAGTTCTACGGAGGGGGATACAGGAAAGACAGTGCGGGTGGGGAAATTGAGTTAATTCAGCCTTCACTTGGGTTTAATTCCCATGCCTTATATCTCTACAAAAAAGTTGACAGTGAGAAAAGTGGATTGCAAGAGAGTGGGAGAGAGTGGTGGGAGAAAGACCAAAAGTCGAGTCGGAGTACTTGGAATATATTTTCTTCCCGTCACCGTCACCACCACCACCGTCCTTGTCGTCAGCTTGTGCTTACCAAATGCCGAGTGCTGCCATTCCGTCAGTGCTGGGGTGGTAGAGTGTCAGAGTGTGTATTGTGGTGTGGCTGTTCGAGTGTTCACTATAACTTGTTGGAGCGGTGGCAGTTTGGTTGGTGGTAGTGGTGGTAGCAGGAGAGGAGTAGTAAAAGCATATGGACCACCACAAGTAATTCTGAAGTTGGTTGGAGAAAGTAAATGGTGGGAGAAAGTGGATAGTAGGCCGTGCTGCGGCTCAAGGACTTTCTTTGTAGCAAATGTGGCCCTTTTAGTGGGACAGAGCTGAACTGATTATTCATATCTCCGCAACATATATGGTTTTTGGCGTGTGCCTTTTGAACAATAAACCCGCCCGACTCACCCGCCTCGAACGAGGAGAATGTAGGGATTTGGCAAGATAGGGGAGACGGGGAAAATTAAATGAAATCTCTGGTTTATAGCATGAGCTTACTCTTGATTTAAGCTTGACAGGATCTCACGTAGAAATTCCAACTCCAACGAGGGGGAAAAATCCGCGGTGACGCTGGAGTAATGTATGCCCGAGGAAATGCGGTTATGTCACCCAAGAGTGTGCGGGTAGGTGACTGGGTGGAGATGCCCAAGCATTATTTCCACGAGACACGGAATGACAGCCGGTAGACTTGCCGAAGCCATCGTCAATACGCAGTACTGTACAAATGCCAGGAGTCGTGCAAGCGGCAGCGCTTTAGACTTTGATGAGTGGGGTAATTTTTCTTACCCTCATGTCTCTCGACCGGCAATAAACAACACTCGGAACTAGCACTAGAGAATGGTGGGGCCGGGTTCGAAATGGGATTTCCGCAGGTGATTCCCTCCTAATGGATGCCAAAAAGCATTGGATTTAGGCGTTGCTCTTTTCATCCCACTTACACTCCGCTCCACCAGCGCCATCACCGAAAGCCCTTGCCCCATGCGCCAATTTGTCGACGGCGGACCCCGCAAAGAATTACACCGAAGACAATACCAGATTATGCTCCTCCTCTGCAATAATGTTAACATTTCCCTCTCCAAAAAATGAGTCCAACTCCCCGCCGCGGCTAAATCATTCTCCCCCATGGATAGCCCTACTGAAAGCCTTTTAATTTCGCTCAAACTTGGAAGGATGGCGGGGGATCCTTTAAAAGGGTCCCAAGGTTAGATTCATCTTGATTTTCCTCTCATATATGGAGTACTTGACTGGAAATTTGCCAATTCTTTTTCCAAAAAATAGCATGGTGTCTCTCCCACACATGGGGACATGTGAAGGCAAACCAGGGAATAGTTGGGAGTGGAAGACGCGGGAGAAATATCGACTTTCCCGAGTTCATTCCATGCAATCTTCTAAAGGGCCATCATTTGCTACGTCGTAGGGCTCTTTTCCCGTCCCCGATGAGCAGCTACCGTGTAGCAGGGGAGCATTAATGATTCCGTTCGACCTGGCTTCGTATGTGGGGGTACATGCGGGATTACGTATAAGCGTGAGTGGGTATGGCGTCTTGGGTTGTTTGTACGCAGCCAACATGAGCACATTAGGCATGACTGGTGTTGCGTGAAAAAAAGGTGTTTGTACTAATGTAATGCTCCCTAACCATTTGACTTTCACCCCAGGTACTCCTGCCATTAGCCATGCAATAGTGAGCAACCCTGTACGCATGCCCCGTATAGCCTGCATATGAAGCCAAGAGCATAGTAGGGGGAGCTGTAAAGGCCTAATGCAGAGTCTTAATTGGAATTTACGGGGAAGCTCATCGGTAAATGGTGGCTGTAGGACTCACATGTTCAACATATGGAGCTACGGCGGCGGTTGGAAGAAAGGCTCGGAAAAATTACGGTCTATTCGGAGAGCGAGTAAATTTTGGTGGGATGGCAATAATGTTTCTGAGAGCCCAATGTGTTATTGTACGTGTAGATGCGTCGATACGTCTATGGAAACGGAGTTATTATGCTCATGCATGTAAGTTCAAAGCCACTCACCCTTTAGGATAATCAATGATTTCTCTAATTTAACATTTAATGCAGGACGGGAAGAAATTAAACCATTTGTCTTGTTCATCCTTTTTTTCACTATTTTTCCGGGCTTCTCCCACCGCGGGTTTCGGAGGGAGCACGGAGGTTGCCGGGGGATGTTTTCCAGCTCTACTGCAAGGTCCTTTCTGCGCTAGAAAATGAAAGTTGGGCCTTCCGTTGTGAAATTCGAAGCTAACTACCGCGGGATATGTTCCCAACTTCCTCGTGGGTGAAATTCGGAGACCTCGGTTTAGTTTTTTCTGGTTAGCCCAAATGCAAATTTATACAGAGTGACAGGATGTATGCAGAAGGGAAACATCTTATCACTGTGTGGTAGTGGATAATTCTACCGTAATGCAGGGATGACAACGGTGTTACTAATTTAAAATGCCAAGGTTTCCGAGTATAATTACCCCAAGGACGGTAGGATAGACACACACGCCGTACTTTGTATTTCTCCGGGGATGAGGAGCGAGTTGGATTTTTTTCGCACAACATTTCTTCGGAGGAGGATGAGGATGCGGTAGTTTCCGTAATCAAGATTCACAGCTCATTCGAGTCAACGCCAAGCTCATCCTCCTTTCTATCTTTTATTAATGGCTTTCCTAAATGCAAATGGGTGGAAACTTTGAAATGATACCGACGCACCACCAACCTACAAGTCGAAGCTCAAGAGCAAAGACACTACACCTGTTACCGGGCGTACATAACCTTACATATGGAACCAGTATGAGGCAGTGGGGAACTAGACCATGAGAGTGGCTGAGATAAAACTAGGTAATAAAGGGACATTAGAGTCATTTTATACGAGGGTCGGCACACTGAAGGGAGGATATAATGAGACTTTTACACAGGCAATGTCTTTCAGTGCGCCAGAAAATGGGGTGGCACGAGGAAATTGTCCCATATAATTCCCGACCCTTTCCTCAGGTCATTTTAACTTGTCATTGTCGACCTCAGCAAGACCACTGTGCGTCAGTCCCATTACAAGTTCCCTATCTAGGGGCAAAACGGCTCAGATCAGGGCTGCAGAGAGTGACATGAAATGTAAGTGTGATGGGGAGCAGTCCAAATGAGCTGAGACATCATCTCTCCATGAAAGCCTACCCGCGCTCACCTTGATGGGAAAATGAGATCAAATTTCCATCATTAGTGCGGAAAAATCCCCACTCATATTTCCCTCCGTTATCTCCATAGTAGAGGGGAGGTTGATGGCGAAGGCGGCGGCAGTGGCCCTAGCCACACTTTATAGAAATATCATCGAAAATGGGGACGGAATTGGATTACAAAGGAAATATTATTATGGCTATTGAACTGTCTACAGCTACTATTACCGCTCTTACCAAATGTATTCAGCCGGATCGTCTGGACCAGAGCACAGTTCTCCCTCACCTCCAGGTAAGTGACTTCACATTTGTACACGTCAGCATCCGCCGTCATTAAAGGATTAATTTCCAGCTGGGCCAATGTCCCGTTGTTCATGATGAGCTTCCCCCTGTCATAACCACAAAATTTTAGCATTAGTTAACATTATGATAACACTTCCTCGACGAAAAACTTGATCGTAGAAAAGGTTGAAGTGGTCGGATTTGTTCCATCTTTTTGTCTATCTTCATGTGTTCTACACAGATGGAAGAGCAACCCGACCCTATTTACCGGGCTGGTGGGCCCAAGTCAGAATAATCTTGGGCTGTTGTGCACGCTGAAAGGGTTGGTTGGATGGGAGAGGAGTCATATTGATTTTCCATGCATTTTTATCGTTTTACCACAATCCCTAGCGCTGATGGTCTTTTCAGCCCCCGCTACACACAACTAATGTTCTCCAAAACCCCGCCGAGTCACCAAAATCGTTTTCAGCCGTATGACTTTACCTCTACCCAAGTGCCCTTCTCTCTCAGGTAGATAGATACAAAAAAGATTGAATGTGCATGTGTATGAGGATTGTGTGTGCTGAAGCACCAATGTCCCGTAACAGCACGAGGGACAACTACTTCACCTTATTTCGCCTTTACTACGGCACATATGACCCATATAGCGGCGGTGGAAGCAGTAGGATAGGATTTCACTGCGATGGAACGTTGGTAGTCGCCCCAATGTCGGTATCGCGAACCAGATTCTTCTTCCAACTCCAGCCTTCACAATGCTTGGATCTTGGGGACTTGGAGTAGGCCACTCGATTTAACATGAGAGAGGTAAACACTCTCGGCTTTAGTATTCTGCATTTAGATTCTGCTATGTTCAGTGCTCTATTATTTACTCCTATAACGTTTCCTTGTTCTCACGCCAGGATGTGCGTATGCATGCTTGAGTCTGTGCACTATTGAAAAGTCCTGGAGGCTATGTGTCGGTAGTTTATTCTTTCATCTTTCGTAATGGGATATACTGCCGCAGAACTATTCCATGGGCTCGGGGAAACTCAAATGTAGGGAAACGGACGCAAAGGCGCAGGGGACCTCCTGCTCGGAATCCATGTAAAGAGACACGATTCGGGTCTAGCGGGTCGAGGAAGGATAACGACACCGTTTCCAATTTCCACCGCAGCGCAGCACCTACTCAAGCTTTTCAAGGATGCATGCACATGTAAAAGTGGTGTGCAAACGACAGACCATTCGGAAACACTCCCCCCCCCCCGACCTCCCCGAAATTTCTGCCTGGGAGCAATCAATTTTACCTTTAGCTTCCCACGCTCAATGACTTTACCGGAATAAATTGAAGTGTGCGAATTGAAATTTGGCCGAGGGGTTATCCCACACGGGAATCACAAAGGGACTTTTAGCCCAATTTTGAGCCATCCGTTAAAGCCACCATAACCCGGTGTATATCAAAGGTATCATCATGTTCACGGAGGAGGACTAATGGGAAATATGGGGAAGAAATGATGATAAATTTTCTAGTAGTGACGACGACGAGAGTGAGTCTGGACAGGTTGTGCTTTGGCGGCGCATTTTAGCGCGGACGTTTGAATCTATACATTGGAGAATCTGAGGTGGAAAAAGTTGAGTTCTTTCATACGTATTTTCATTGAAAAGAGAGAATACGTATAAAATTGGGTGCATACGAACAGCTCCTGATGATTCAACGGTTCAAATGGCTGAGCGCGTTGCACTACTTGTACCCAACGATACGCTCAAGGTAGCATATATATCTGTGAGCTATCGGACGATGCATGCATGCGGAGCCCTGGCAGTTTTATGGCGGAAGTTTGGAGTTATTTTTCGTTTTGGTTTTTCCCTGGACCACCCAGGCGATCACAGAGTACAAGGGTGAATGGTGCGTGTGTACAATGTGGGAGTAGACGTCATTCTTGCACCGTCGTATACTTTGTATGGAGACGATGTGTGAGGCCGGAGGAGGATCATATGGGTTAGTTGGCGCATTTGAGGGTGAGAGGGAAAGTGTAGATGGTGAATGGGTATTGTCTGTGACGGTGAAAGCATTCCAAGGGGCATAACAATAGAGAAAGCAATTTCCTCCTTTCTTCTAGTCTGCCCCTAAGTATCCCTCCTTCTCCACGTCTCTCTTCCTGCTTGCTTCCCCTTCTCTCCTCTCTCTCTCTCTCTTACTTCCCACCAACCTTCCTCGAGGGGCTCCATTTTCACTCCCGGCATTTTTCTTTATTAATCTCACACCCATTCAAACAACTCCTACATATACGTGGGATATGCTGCATACAAAGACGTCTACATGTAGGAAATACTGTCCTTTTATCACTTCAAAAGGGTGTGACTGTGGTCGTTCCGTCCCCAATGTGCTGAGGCCTGGAGCCGGGTTCAGGTCATTCTCCAAGGTCATTCCCTAAAGTCGGCCATTCTTACCCTGAATTTTCCCTATATAAAGTCTATTCACGATATAAAACTAATGCAAAACTGTATTCCCTAAAGATAATGTGGGTCCATGTAGTCACGTCAATGGATCCCTTCTGAGTTGAATCTTGGACTGGAAAATTCCAACGGGAAATTTCTACGGAGGACACCAACGACTACAATATTTCAAGTTCCCGGCCCACCCTCATTTTCACCGTCTTGAGTCGTTTTTTACATATAGGTGAATTGATTTCTCGCCAAGAATCGATACGATTTCACAACACAAGCTTCTCATGAATTAAAATCCACATTAATGCCACGCGCCGAAAACTCCACCTTGATTCATCAAGCCTCATTTTGTGCATAAAAACGTCCGCCTGATTTAATACATGTGAACTAGATCAACTCAGCTTGAGCGAATCAAATCAAACACGTATTTACGTTGAGATGCAGGTAAACCTGGAAATGTTGTGCCTTGTGCCACATTTCCTAACCAATTTCGTATGGGCAACTGGCCTCATAGTTTCAACTACGTCCCCAACGCTTGCATTCGTATCCAATCCACAGCATTCGTGCACCTCTGGGGAAGGAGCTGCTGCGAGAAGGAAGCTTCCTGGAGGATGCTGGATGATAGTCGTAATTTATTATTCAATGGCACCACATTGTTTTATGGCCCTACTTATTTCCGTACATACTTAATTAATTGGGGAGACACAATAAATCTTAATATACTCACTTTTCCTCCGAATGTATCCGTGTGCTGAGACCACATGTTGGCTCCCATTTCAGCCTCTCCCCTCGCACACATCAGATATTCGTACCAGTCCATTAGCAAATTTATTCAAGTACCGGCAGGAAAAAAAAGTAGGACTTTTTGCGGGCTGGAGGGGAAAAGAGTGGGGAACTATTTTGGTGGGGGAAGTGGGAGTATGCGTCCGCTCCGGTGACGTTACTTCTTTGATATTATGACATGTGTATAAGTATTTATGCCGTCTGTGCCTCCAAGCTAATGATAAGAGACCAGGGAAAGGATGGCAAGAGTGGAGTGACAGAAGCGAGTTTAAAATCCGTTAGAAACTCCTTTCACCTGACTGACTGGTGTGTAAAAAAACGAGAGCTCTTCCGACTGCAGATAGACAGGGCAAACGTATTGGTCTAGTTACCCGGTTATGCATGCAATGGACGGTTGAATGAGCAGAATTAGATGAAATATAATGTGAAAGGAGAAAAAGGGAGAAAGAGGGAATAGAGGAATAGCTCCACCCGACTTAACCAAGCAAAAGTCCTTTCTCCGCTATAATACCCACATACACATACACATACAACTTAAAACATGGAGGGATATCACTTCCATATGACGGCCATGACCCCTCTTCCATTACAGCTACCCTTTCTCTCTAACGGAGTGTAATATAATATCTCTATTGTAAATAAATGTTCTCAAACTAAAAGGCTCGGTGCACACATCCATATATGTTCCTTTTACGTCCGCTCCTGGGAATGGGTCATGCCTCCCCGACGTGTATGGGGTATTTTTTAGAAGCACGTCCTAGTGTAGTACTGTAGGGACAGCGAGTGAGTGGGAGAGAGAGAGAGAGAGTTGGAGTAAAGATTTTGTGAACCAGTACAGCGGAAAAAAGACTGTAATCCAATAAGCACCGGAGATAAAAATGGTGGCCAGGGCAAGACTACATACTTAAGATGTCGTCCTCCAAGAACACTGAACCAATTTTTCTTCCCCTCTCTCCCTCACTCCTCCTACTCCTCTCTGCCTCTGTCTCAGAGCTACGACCATCCGCACATGAATTACCGTCGGCTCAACAGGAATTTGGCGAAAAAAAACTTTTCGATTAAGCCGAGCGGGAGAAATAATAATTCTTTTTGAATTTTTTTCACTACCAACCCAACACCCTCATGTATGTAGCAGGGTAGATTTTTTTTTCAAAAACTTCAATACCGACCCCGCCCATTCCTTCGGCAACCCTCCACACTACAACTACTGTGCATCCCAAGTAAAAGGGCTATCAATTTTCAATTTTTTCCACCAAATAAAAATTGCTGTGGAATCGGTGAAACCATTGGGAAACTCTTCGTCTCTCATCGCCCATTCTTATCCATTGGAAGTGAACTGGAAGAACAGGCGGGCCGGGCGCCCCACTCGGAACAATCGATGGTGGGGACAGTACATTTTAGAGCCTGTGTAACGAATCGTATGTGTACATAGCGGTCAGTAAGGATGAAGTGGAATCTGACGAGCGTTTCCTCCTTCCGTCACCTGCCACGGCCGAGTGGAGGAAATTTGAAATATTACCTTCTCACAAGGGCCGGACAACCCGCCGGTCTATTTACATACAAGGAGGCTGACAGGAGAATTTACTGGTGTCTCCAAAACTGGTGTAACAGCTTGTATTACGAAGTCGTCGTCGCCGCTCAGGAATGACAAAGTCATGCTGAGGTTTTCACTCCATATTTCCCTTACTCCCAAAACACTTCCTCCATAGAGTCAACAACCAGCTCTTTATCCTGCTACGTTGACCCACTGATACCCGGAAGAAGATAGCCGAAGCCCATTCCATTTTGTGTGCAGAGAATCATGTATATTAGCACTTAGTTTTATGTAATCCAGCTCGGGAAATCCAAGTTACTTCAGAATGTTCAAACCTTTGGTGTGAATAGATTTGTGTGCACTACATCTGAGCTGCCACTAGCTTCGTATAACCTACGGTGAACTGACACTCTTCGGATGACGTGGACCGAGCAGAGTGCTTCTTGCTACGGTATCTGATAAAGACATTGGGAAAATCTCATGGTGTAGCCATGTCTCTCAACCACTAACTCAATCGCTTCAAGAGTGATAGATAAATTTTCCCTTGGAATTGAACCGGGATCATGTCTGCCAGGACCAGAGGAATTTTTGATTTGGAAAAGGAAGAGAAGAAGAAGATGATGATGATGAGAAGGAGGAGTGAGAGATATATAAGGGTTTAAAACGGGATCGAATACCAGAATATTATTCTTTTCTCTTTTTCGTCTCCACGTCTTTTTCAGACAGATTGTTATGGTAATCTCACACCGCACCGTGGGATCATATACCCCATCGGAGCGTCACACAGGTTCAAAGACTCATGGTGGGTAGGGTAGAAAGTGGGAAAAAGTAGTCGTCTGTTCCTCACAGTCAAATCCCGCACATGAACACACACATACACATTCCCTGTCTCTATAAATTACATTTACTTCCTCGCTGCAGAAACTGTGAAAGCCTAAAGCCATGAGGAATGGCTATAGCTCTACTGAAAGTGGGAACGGTATACCCGTAGAGGCTCATAAACTATGGTAGTAGAGCCCAAAGGAGGCGGAATATATATTTAAGCCAAAGAGTACGCACACATACACACTCCCACCACTAAATTGCATTAGTCTGGATTTTAAAGTTGCCACAGGAAAAATCAGTGGAAATGGCGCGGGGAAATGGCATAGAGCTAAAGGATAGGAGATTCAGAATTGAGTATACTTACATGTATAGGTGCTATACAACTGTACGATTTAGTGAGTCAAACTGTAAAACCATATAGGGAGCTGTATAAAATAGCAACGCGCCAGCATTTTATGAGAGAACGAAAACAGCCAAAATCCTCTTCGTCAGGAGCAAAGCACTGAAGTATAGGGCACTGTGCGCGCTTGAATGCGAGTGGTATTCTTGTGTGTGAGCGTGTTTACATGTGTATTTTATGTGAGTTTGTGTGTCTGAGAAAGGCATGTCTGCATCATTGTGGAATCTGTGCAAGATGTATGAGCATATGTGCATGGTTAAACTTTTAGTACGTAGACGTTTGTATGTGTTGGTGTATGCATGCATAGAAGGGGTCTGTACATGTGCGAGTGTGCATGAGTGCGGGTTCATATATCCTTGAAATGCGTATGTGCATATATTCATCTGCCGTATGATTGTGGTTGAACAGGCGGGCGCTGGAGTGCAAGGTTCCCGGATGACAAAAAGCACATTGGGAGCATGGAAACGTCATTGAGCAAAGAATTTGTTTCCGGATGGGATCAAAGGCAGAAAAAGCGGAAACATGATTTTCACTGTTCCATATTGTATCCCGATTTCGAGCTTGGAACTGCATTCCCTCCCAATACTTCCAAACAAACTCGTACACACTGCAGAGTACATAACACACTCCGACATTCTATCCTCCCATCACTCCAAGCGCGGGTAAATAGTAGACTTTTTCAAAAATTTTAACAAAAACCCCACAACAAACTTCCCACTCCGAGTTCATTACGTCTCCACCCACCACTTTCTCTTCTCCGGGGAGGCTCTTTTCTCTTGTGACGACATTTCAGGGACTTGGTCGGGTCGCCGTGACCATCAGGTCAGATCATGCGCATGGGTGGGAGGCCCCGACGAGAACTAGGATTGTGGGAATTTGGGAAAAAATTAGGGAAATAAAGCCATGATGCATGGCTTGAGGGAAACAAAGACGACGATGAGAGTAATTATTGTTACTTGACTTTTGATAAGAAAGTTTGCAAAGTTTTCCCGGCTAATAATAAAACTTTAAATTTTCCACCAGCTCGTGACAGTGGAAACCTAAGCGGACCTGACTCGGTCTTGGCTGTATACGTGTGGAAGTAGGGTGCCATTGTTCCGCATAAGCGGCACAATTCTACAAGTGAAACTTAATAGAATCATTATGTAAATGTTGTACTGGAGTGGTAGTCAAGTTGGTTTTGTGCAGAACTGTATTTTACATGCATAGGCGATGCGTATAAGACTTCCAACCATACACAAAGTAAGGTTGTTTTCAGCCAGCGCTTGCGTCCCGGTTTGTGTACCGTCCCTGTGGAAGTGGGTAGCACCGGGCGACTACTACTATAAGTTAAAGGAACATAGTTGCGTCTGCCTGCATGCACATAAGTGGTCCAGAGTCAACTGAATTGAGAGCGGGATATAAATTCCTAGATTGCGCATCTAAATCAGTATGAATGCAAATTAAATAGCCCTTTCCGTCCAGCATTTTAATATTATTTTCCAAATCTACTATACTATCCCTCCCTACCCACATCTTTCCAATGTATCAAGCGCCCACTGCGCTCGATGGAGGAACAGAATATGACATTGCTTCCTCCCTCTCCCACTATCACTAGTTACAGCCTCCATTTTAATGCGCTGACATTGCTTATATTCCCTGTTACGAGGCCATAAGAAAACTCTCACCCAAATTCTCGTATGCATAAATATCCCGCACAATATAGATCAGCAAAAGTAATTAGAAAATCATAGGCAAACCAACCTTTTCGCATTAAAATCATGAAACAAACTCTTACTTTATGCTCAATAATAATTCAAGGAAATTTCCGTTCAACGACATTTTTCAACTCGCTCACACCAAGCGCCTGCCTTTTATTTACTGCCTGACTGTGCACTAAAAGGGAGACCCGTGAAAAGCCAATAACTATTTTGGAAAACAGTTTCAACATTACCACTACCGTCATCGCCCCCAACCTTATGCCAATCGTGGTAAGAGTTTAATCATACGCACCACTTGTTGAGCCCTCCCCCAACCCTGACTGCTGTGACAAACAGTGATGAGTGGTAGGCAAGCGGCGCATGATAAGTGGACAGTATTGAATACTATCCCAAAAATGCAAACACTAGTGGCATAGTGAAACGGAAGGAGGTTGACAGCAATTCAGCCTAGAAATGCATGCATTCCACAGTGACGCCCGAAGTCATTGCGAACAGGACAGTGCTGGCGGGAGCTGTGACCAAGTTCACTGTATCCGTCTTAATTTTATATGGTTCTTCCACGCGTAGACACTCAGAAGGTAGGGGGCGCAACTCCTTTGCTTGCAAGAATTAAACGCAAACCCGACGCAAAACTGCCGACTGGCTCTATGAACATATTAATGGACTGAGAGCAAGGGCAGTTTTTACATTTTAGGAACCAATTATTGAGGAAATTATGCAAGGGAATGGCTCCATTATAGGGCAAACTGGAGTGCGGATGGGGATTGCCAACCTTTAATTGCCCCTGTTCAATGCGAGCCTGCAGAAGTAATTCAATTAAGAGAAACTCCAGCACGGAGCCGCTCCCGGTTCCCGCAAATGTATAGACACACTGCGTCATAAAAATAGGACAATGTCCCTCCAAAGAGTCGTCCGCAGTCGGCTCAGTTGGTTACTGGAACCAGTAAAGTTTGAATTAGACATGACTCCGACTCGACCGAGCAGGAGTGCAGCATGAGGGAGTAGCAGACGGCATTTCCGTGACGCCAGCGAACTACAAGTCCAAATTATTCAACTGTCGCCGTCAGAGCCCTGCAGGCATTCCCTGGATCCGTATAAATTGAACCAATCTTCGAGTGCATTCTTCCGAATGCAATTTAAAATTGAAATATGCCTCCTAAGTGCACTTAAGCGTCCTCATAATTATTTGTCAACCCAGAAAATCCTAATATTTCTGTGCCCCTGCCATGACGTACTCAGGTGGGAGGGTGACCTTCCGAACACGTGTACACGAGTAAATATGTATTTGGACCTCTCATATAATTAACGAGAAAATCACTCGTGCAGATAGAGTCCTACCTTTTGAAATTCAATTTGATTTAGTTGAGGAAATAGTGAGTTTGGTACGGGCGTGCGTAAATTGCATGCTGGTGTTCGTGTTTGCGTACTTGTGCCTCTGTGTGTTTATTTATGAGTGTGTGCGTGTCTGTGTGTTTGTATGTGTGTATGCGAGCGTTTTGAGCGACAGCGAGATGAAAGGGAGTGGATGGAAGGAAGAGTGAGGGTGAGGCTGACGTGAATAGTTAGGGTAATTTGAAATTAGGACAGTCCCGGTACAAAATACCCTAATGAGTTCCCATTTTCCACTCGTCCTCCCCCTGCCGTCGTCCCCCTCTCTTCATATTAAAACTTGGCGCTCATTCAACGGGTTGAAAAGGGGAGGGCGGGGGCTTTGAATGGAACAGAGCCCTCTGATTGCTTCAAGCTAAATAAGAGTTTGCAGGAGTAGTTTATAGTGTAGTAGTGGAACCACATCTTAAATGGAGCCCATACGTGGGATGTATGTTTACTCGGAGGAAATCGACAATCAATTCTGTTTCAACATTTTTAATAAACTTGGAAGAGAGTCCGCGGGCCCATGATGATGAGCGCGCCAGGAAATAAGCTATTAGTCCAAGCCTTTGCGGCCAAATTCGGTTGACTTTCAGTCCACGAGTTCGCCAGCCAGCCCAACTGACGCCCCACTAACCTTCTCCTTTGTACTACTGTTTGTTCCATTTGACTGAGTAATTCCTAGAGAGCTCTTCCCATTTATTTGAGTCATTTTAGACTTGCCCTAATGTGCATCTGGGCGGCCTGGTTGGTGCACATGATGTAAATCTATGCCTCTCCCATGGCAACCTCACCCAGACACAATGACTGCTGTCCCTCCGGCAACTTTCAACTCGAACCAACTCCGTGTGGCCTGTCTCCACATGAAAGGGAGTTGGAAGGGGGCGACGAGAGGATGAGAAATGACTTACCTTTCAGCGAGATCATCTTCTGCCCGGGATAGATCCGCAATGTCACTGTGGATGTAGACCCGTCGATCCCCCCGGTACCACTTGATGGAGTGGACGGACCCACATTCGTCTGGATTCAGCTGACATGGCAGCGTCACACTTTGATCCTTCAGTCCTGACACCTCTGCTGACACGCTCGTCGGGGTTGAGCCTGTAAAATGAGGTGACAGAAATATTTAGCCAACACTAACCCATGATGTCCAAATCCTGTGTTAAGTCATAATTGCAATACATACACCTACCGAGGGGACACCATGGTAATGGGGTCACCAGAAGCATTAACCTGTACCACACCAGAGGCCCTTATGTCCCAGTTTGATTGGTCCAGAGCATAGCGGAAAATTGTGTATACAACCCCAGCTTGTGTACTTATCCATCTTAATGGCTCCACTAAAGCCGGGATTAATGTATCCCTTGAGGTAAGATCCAACTCACCAAACCAACGACTTACGCCGCAACCATGAGTCTATCCCACAAACTTGAACGAATTGCTTCGGGATATTCCACCATGGGCTCCTACCTGTCGTAAAGAGTATGAAGCTTTATGGCGTCTAACTGCCCACTACAAAATTTGTAGGTCAGCCCTAGAGAGGGACTCATCCAAGGAGACGCAACAGTGTCCCTGACCATATAAGTTGATTTCGGTAGGAGCCCCTATTATTTGGGCATCTGACGAGTGATCGCGAGCATGACTATGCATATGAACGTTACTGTTATGATGAAGAAACCATAGAAAAATCATGGGGAGCATAAAAAATGTTTGAGATGATCCTACTTGGAAACAAGAGCCGAAAGTTTGCCTAAAGACCGCAGACGTGGTTATTGGAGGTGGAAAAGTAAAGATTCAGCCGGACGGAAATGTTCCTGATGACTTCAAAGACTTGCCCTTTATTCACTCCACCTATCCACATAAGCACGCACGCACAGACACACTCAGTGAGAAACACTTGGCTTCTTTTACCTCCGAAACCAACCACGCATCTCCCTTTGATAATCAGGCGGAGGAGAAAGAAAAGAAACTTTTCTTCTCTTCAACTCCCTCTCTCTCACTCCACAAAACTTTGTACTGCACCACCGAAATCCGCTAAGTGTAGCCGTGCTCCACGAACGAGTGTACCGGCCGAAAAAAAGAAGACTTTCCATTTATCCAGACCAACAGCTATCTACCTGACTTTTGTAGAAGAATAGACTCTTTCAGTGTCAGACCCCGTGAAGGAAAAATACTGAATTATTTCCCCTCTCATCCATGAATTAATACACTTTGACGTTTTTAACATCTCTTTAGCCCACCTAATGGGCATATCAATTTTTGATTCCAATAACAATAATGGTAAAATTTCCACCCCCTCCCGCAGAAAATCTATGTGCTATAGAATGATGCGGGCTGTGAGCACACGGGAATGGCTGCACCCCATGACTTGCTACAATTCACGCTTCAATCACTCCCCGCACCTCACGCTCCGCTTCCACTCCACCTCGTCCGTCCCGCTCCATAGTTTACAAAGGCTCCCATAGGTACTAAAGTGCATCACGTTACGGCCGTTCCATCCAAACCAACCCATCCATGCAAGCCAGTGTCGTTCTCCGTAGAGCCTAAACAAGAGGCCCTTAAATATCAATGTATGTACATATTCCCACATCCAAGGCCACGAGTCTATTAGTTTATTCCTCCTCCTGCAACTTCTTGGGACTCTTGGGAGAGCGGCTATCTCGGAATTCAGAAGGCGGAAATGGTTGCCCGGACAACCGTGACCTACCATAGTTTCGTATACAAATAGAGGCAGGAGTATCCAAATATCGGGTTTACGGCAAAATCCAAAGCAGTAGTTACCATGGAAACCTCTACAGATGAATTTCATTGGGAATTGATACGGATCTCTCCAGTGGAAAGGGAGTGAGGGGCTGAACAAAGTGGGAAAGCGGTTAAAAAATTCACTTTTGTTCAACTCCCTCGTGTAAGACACATGAGTCGCTAATGGATGCCCCCAATGGTACTTGTTGGTAGCCGCACACGAGCCACTTTAGGGAGGGGAGAGATGGCATGAGCTGAGATTTGAAGAGTAGATTTCCTCCTTGCCGAGTATGTAGGCGTCCGACGCCTACATATGTATACTGCATGGGTCTGTGTGTACGAAAAAATGGAATCAGAGGGAAGTTCAGTCGAACCATCGCGCGTCGGAAACCAAGGGTGAAAATTCTGTACGGAAAAGCATCTGTCCGCGGCAGCGAGTACATGAGTGAGAGGGAGGGAGGAAGGGAGGGAGAAGGCGAGAAAAAAGTCGCTTCGCGGAGCCACACCATAGAAACCGTTTGCGTACATGTGCGGAGCAGACGGAATGAGTGGCGATTGTAGGAAGTGAAGTTGTTGGCGAAGGAAACGGAAGGGAACGGGCAACTGTTTCATCTCGCTCCATCTCGTCCTCACATACCAAAGGCCTCTCCCACATGCGAAGGCATACAAACTGTGAGACACGCGCGTGGAGACACCACACGAATGCAAGTGAGTAAATGGATGGGAGTAATGTTGGGACAATAAAGTGTGATGATTATGGTAAGAAATCCAATCTGCGGAGAAAGTCGCGGAGCAAGAAAGTTGGCTAGGCCAAAGTGTCCAATAAATAAAGGTAGCTTAGGGCTTCCCCGACTCCTGGAGTCTACGAAAAATTCCCCGCTACGTCCACCCACCACCTTCTCCATTTACTTACACAATAATTCTTCTTCTGCGAGCATAAATTCTTGATTTGACTCCACCGTCAACCACTCGATGCAGGATTCCCAGTACTACTAGTACCAATCACTACTAGGATAGATAGGTACCTGTCCGCTTCTAGTATGCCAGACCAGTCTGTGTTCAAAGCGCAGTTCTTCTTAAGGCAGTGAGATCGGAGAACCGGGAATAACAGCAATGATTCGGCTGGACCCCTGCCATCCCAATTACAGACCATGGGCTCAGCCGAACCTTGGAAAGCCACACTTTCCCTCCTTCATTCTAAGTGATGGTGGTCATCACTGAGCTGGTGGATGGTCAAACTTGGCGCCTACACAGTCTCAATGCTAATGGTTCCACATTCAAAAATGCGTGGAAACTTGGAGTGACCATAAAAAATTCCATCACATAAGTCTTCTCATTCTCTCCGTGGCTTAGGAAAATTCTATTTTCCAGCCTAAAAAGTTGTGGGGGAGAAAGGGAGGGAGAGTCATTTCGAACCGACGACATGCAAGATCCCGGCATACATTCCGTCAAAATTGTTTCCATTTCCCAGTTTGTTTGTTTTTCAAATTTATTCCCCTGGAGGAAACTGAGCTCTGATGCGCAGTGGATCCCATTGATATGTATCCCTGCCTGCTCCCTGTCTTCTCTCCCTAGTAATATTTCAAATTGAGGAAAGGAGTTCTAGCACAACGTACAGACGCACACACCCGCAGCCAAGCAAACATACAGGCTAACATCCACTCAGTCGGGAGTGTGATGATGACTTTGGAATGTGAAAGTAAAAGTTACAAGCCCAAAAAAACTTTTCATCATTCCTGTCCGAAAGTCAATGAGGTGAAGTATGGAGGGGGAACATTTTTCATCTCGCGCCAGCTTTTATACCACAACTCTGGAAATTAAGCTATAAAAAATCTCCAAAAACTCCCGTTCGTACCTTCTGCTATGGAGGAAGTCGGAATGGAGTGAGTGTGCGTGCGTGTGTCTGCCTATGTCCCACATCTTGAGTTCAATTTGGACCTAACCGAATAAGAGTAATGGAAGGAGGGAAATTTTTTCCTGGTTTGAAAATATAACTCTAGTCACTTGGGATTTTCCGTCCACTGTACCCAACACAATGCCCCGTGGGCGGAGAGTGGTGGTGAGATTTTAAATTGAGAAAAAAATCCATTCTATCCCAGCCTACATGCACAAGCATGTATATGTATACTGGGCCCCACTCACTCACGTCCGCTCTTATTGTCCTGTTGTGGATATGAGTAAGTCCAGTATGTACACGGTAGTTCCTCTTGCATAGGAGGAAGAATGACTGAAATATTCCCTGAGGAAGACCAGCGGAGGCGAGACGTGTGGGACGGAGAAGAATAGTTGTTTCGTGATTTCCACAATACAGCATCATCAAACTCGCTGTCCATTTCCTTCGGTGACAAATCGACCCGGTCAGTCACTTGTACCTTTACTCCGTGCGCTAGCCAACCTCTCTTTCCTCTTGTCTCTGCTGCTTTCCTTCCGTTTTTCCCCGCTCAGTTGACTATTGCCTCAGGATCCATTTGGCTGAACATGAACTGAGTCTTATTTCTGAGAGTGACTAGACAGAGACAAAGGTATGTATGCAATGGGAAAAGAGAAAAGGTGACCTGCGTGCTCCGCGGTGGAACGTGATATATTTACCAGGGTCCCAAATCCCAGCTGGCGGTAGGAGAACTGAGATTTTGTATTGAAATTTTTAAAAGTCTCCGAGCCAACTACCGTTCAAAAGTAGGCTATTACGTGTGCGTGAGGTAACTGTCTTAATTGGCCGCGTACCACGACGTGGGTCTTGATATCATTCGTGGCTAATAAGGGATACTGCCGAAGTCCTCAGTCTGGTTCAGTGTGGGCAACCCCATTGGTTGTATTCATTTCTTCGGAGGGGAAGTCGTAGGAATGAAGAGTGAGTGTAGGTGTCTGCATGTTAGGAATGATTATTAGGACGCGAATATGTACACAAGCATGTGTACACTAGGTAAAGGATTTTTGTAATGCTGTCGGAAACCATGAGAGGAGCATGCTGTTTCGGAGCGGTATTTGAACTAAGCTATCATGTGACAGTGGGATCTTATTCCGTATCGATCCTTGGAAGGAGACCAACAAGACCTTTCCCTCTGCTTTCCTCGTCTCTCACTCGCACTCCCACGCTCTTTCACTCCCTCCGTGCAGTAAGCCTTAGAAGGGAAGGGGACTCTTATAGTTCATCCCCTCAGAGTTGTTGGCACCCAAAACTCCATGGTACTCCTAGACTGCTCCTCCACACACTTTGTAAGAGACCTATCCCCCATACTTTCACTGTACTTTCCATCTTCACATTCATTCGTCTTGAGAAAAAGAGAAGGAGAGAAAGCCAGGCGACTAAACTTCTACCTCGTTCCTTACAATGCCTTCTTTGTCATAGGGCCGCCCGCTTCACGTGAGTAAAAAAGAATGTTATGCATATATGTGTGTGTACGGACAAAAGCAGAATAGATAAACTCGGTGGATGCGCATGCATCATGGCGGGAGTAAGGAGACTGAAAGAGATATGAATGTGTGTGGGTTGGTGTACGTACTCAGTCCTACTGCATCGATGAGACTAAGGATGCGGGGAAAGAATGGAGTATTTCTTATGCATGCCACATTTTTCATCGCATTAATTCTTAAATATCACCACCCGGATTCACTATGAATGCCACGGCTAAGAAGGGGCAGTAGTGGGAAACCTCCTACGGAGGGACTTCCGCATAAGTCCAACGTCTTTCGCCGCCGCCAGCTGGAGTCTCAAATCCTCCGTATAATATCATCACCATATACACTGTGGTATGCAACCCAACCCACAATCTCCATGCATATTACTCACGCATACCTACACAAATACACCCGCGCACGCATGCAACTTTGAATATGGTTTCTAACTTCTACACCGAAACATTCGCACTCATACCCTCGGAACTACCCCTACAGTTCTACTACAGCAAAGCCAGCCTACAGGACGTTGTTTGCCTCGCACTGAGTAAGTGGATGGGACAGCCGCATAGGATAGCACCATCCACATTGAAAGGGAGGGGAAGGGATATACGGACCACTTTCACCCAGACTTTCTCCGAGGAATTTATCATCATTTCCATCCCACTCCCCCTAACGGCCGTCGTCTTCCCACTCATCGGCGTCATCATCATCATCACAGCGATCACCATCCTCATCACACTTGTCATCATGATCTGGAAGTAGTAGGCGGGAGAATCTATGATTGCATAGAAGGAGGCGCCCGGCGACCAATCCTTTTTTTGAGTGAGGAATCCCTTAAGTTTAAAGGCACCCCTTCACATATCCACACGCACACACACACGCAAACTCATCCCACACACTCCTGTCCATGTAAATGAGATCTGGCACAATCAACCCACTGATTTTTCACCATCTGCCTCCCTCCCATTCCAAACTGACACGAACCAGAGGAGGACACTTGTGCCATCACCCCGGCTCAGACGATTTTCAACATACGTCCTCTATATACCTACTCATTCAATGAGTAGAGAACTTTCTCCATAGTCAGCAAAATCGCGCTATTTTCACAAGGGGCTTTTTATTGTCATCACATTATTATTATCATAGATAAATATGTCCCTATCTCCCCCTACCACCCGAGTGTCGCTTCCAACCTGCTTCCTCAATCCCCTTCATATAGCCACGTACTGGAAAGGGAGAGCCTCCCGCCTCCCCCCACAAATGCATCGCGCAGTTTCCCAGTGAAAATATTAACTTCATGGGAGCGGCACATACGCCTTCTCCAGACCCTAAACTACCCCATTAACGGAGATGCAGAGGATCCTTGTACATTTTCCCGTTCATGTTTTGTAGAAATATCGTCTCCCTCCCCCTGTCTTCGCTAGTCTACGCCCATGCACTCCCGGTGGGATCCGCCTAGACTTTCTCCGTGCAGTTAAATTGAACGATATTTATGCACCAGAATGTCCCGCATAAGCTTTAACTTTATCCCTGTCAAGTAAACAAATGCACTTGGAGGAGGCAGGGACTCAATCAACCTGTTTTCATTTCACACTCAGTCCTCTCCCGATTCACCTCCTCCATGGGTTCAAAGGGTTGGCCTGGACGAGGCTTTTGAGACCAGTGCACTTTGTATGCATCTCTGCCACATCTACGCACATACAACTGAGTATTCTCTGTGTCAACCAATGCGATAGTGACATTCATAATGTGAGCCGCCGTGCACAAGGTATCATCCGCAGCCGCCTTTCACCGTCATACGGAGAACGTACTAAAGCAGCATGTAGCTACTATCCTGTACTCACTCACGTAGAAAGTGAGTAGGGGCGAACTCTCGTTTTTCACACGCCTCTCCACCCAGGCGCTGAGCGACAAGAATAGAGCGGGGGATTTAAAATACACTTTCCTATTCATCAGCTCCAAACTCATTCGAGCTTAAATTGCGAGGGCTATGGTAAAAACGGCACTGGAGAAAGAGAGGGAGGGAAAGTGAATGGAGAAGTTAAGAAACTGCATGCTACTTCACACGAACACTCTTGCCATCCCCATTCAATCCGACCGGGCCCATTATCCAACCTCACACACCCACTCCGTAGACTACAAAACTCTTACTTTTCTCCCTCCCTCCCTCACCCCCTCAGCTAGGAGCTCATGCGTGGTAATTACCCTGCCGAATTACTTGGAATCCAGGCTGCGGTGGATCAGCTCTTATGAGACTACAGCAGCACAACTCACTCCGATGATTTAAGGTGCGATAAGCGGGAAATGAAGCTGATTAGCCTGAACAGATTTCCCCATAACTTTGCCAAAAATTCCCACCAAGGCTTTCCACTGAGCATTGGACAGATCAGAATGGTGGATTCCACCATATACTTTAACGGGGGAAATATGTCCACCTGGGGAGGCTTTCACCTGCCAACTCGTATGAAAATAAAGTGGAGTCATACAAAACACACCCACATCCACTTCCATGGTAAGGGCCAGGAGCTTTAGTTATAGCCCGGTGTGGGCAGCTTGTCCTTGGTACTCAATCCACCCTCCCATCACACCAGTTTCCCGCAATAAAATGGCGTTCCCGCCGTTATTCTAATTCAAAATCCCCACGGCACTACACTCACTCCTATAAAAGCCGATCTACCGTAGAGAGCGGAGAGCGAGAGTGACGTTCCCCGAAGAAATTCACATATTTCCTATCCAAAATTCACAGGAATGTAAATCATTCTTCCCATTCGGAAGGTAGAATCGTAGCGAGGAGGGGAAGGCGGTAGAAAAATACAGGAAATGCGCCAATGCCCCCAGGGCATGGACGCGGAGGATCGACAACCATTGATTTCCCAGTTACCGCACAGCCCAGGTCAGAAATTTGTGGGCTTTAAACTAGTATTATGCAAAGCAAGGCCTCGGGGGAGGGTCTCCAAACTCACACACCCAAACATGGATTTTTTATAGGAAAATAGGAGAGCCGTTAGGAAGCTCTTCCCACACAACGGGGTGGCAGGATAGTGGCAAAATCTTCGGAGACGACATGGAGGTGACGACGAGGGAGTATGGGAGGAATTGATATTGACAGAGAGAGAGAGGTGGTGAATGCCATAATAGGGAACATTGAGATTCTTCCTGGATCTTCTCCGTCCAACTTCCCCACCAAGAATGCATATACGGTTCCCCCGGGAGAAATCTACCACATCACCGGATCAATTTATCCAACTCCAAGATTGAACTTCCTCTGAACGGCGAGCTAGTAGCGGCGGACTATATAGCCTTTGTATAGCCGTAAAAAGTAAACCCTTATCGGTCAGTAGTCCTAACAACCACTTTCCACGACTAGAAGAGGGACTTCCGCTGGTGAAAACTTGATTTTGCCACCACTTTCTCCTTACAGGAATTCACTATGACACAAATTCGGTGAAATGAAAATAGGCTGATAGGGACTGTCAGATATTAATGATGGATCCATCTCCTAATTTACTCGGTCCGTAAGGCAGAAGGATATAAGAAGGCCATTCGTGTGTGTGCCAACCAGTACTGTCGCTCCGCTATTAACAGAATCTGATCTGGACCGACGCAGATATGCATGACACAAGTAATTAAATTCCCCCCTTCCTGTCTCCATCCCCGCCGTCCTCCTCAACTCGTTCGTAGTCAAGTCAACTGGAAAGGAAGTGTGTGACAGAGGCGCGGAAATTGCTCCGTAGATTTCGGCTGGGAAACAAATCCCTTTTTTCTTTCCTCCTCCTCATTCTTCGTGTGGATGTGTGGCTGATATCTCAGGGAAATCTGCCAAGAGATTTCATATCCACTTTCATTGATTTCCCCTATCTGTGGTCATCCTTAAGGCCAACCGCGGTATATTCATGGCTGTGTCTCCACGTATGTACATTTACTGTATTATCACCCCTTCTGATGACTCCCGCTTGCTGAATTACAGCAGGATGCCCAAACTCATACGCTGTAATGCCTACGCGCTCAGATAGAGTATGTCACAGCTGGCGAGTTTCCCTGAAGACAACATATGCTAACCATGGGGAAGGAAATTGGTGGGGGAGTCAAATGAAACTAGAGACTGAGGCTGTGAAGGCTAGATGTTCACTTACATAGGGACGTATAATAGTCCGCGTCATGAGAGATTCCCGATCAGAGCCAGACCGGTGCTCTGAAATAGTAAATCGGAAGCTCAAAGTGAAGGCACACAGATCGCCACTACTGGATCCTTCCCAACTATATAGACAGTGAGCCAACAGCCGAGGCAATGAAGCAGGAAGGTTATATACTTCTCCCATGACCGCTTCCACCATTACTTTAACTCGAACCACAACGACTCCTTGGAAATTCGAGACCCAGTCAACTCCTTTAATCCCCCCAACATACACATTCTGCATGCAATTCAAAGAGACAAAGTGCCACTACTATAGCCCGGAGTGGGGAAGTAGGGGCTGGAATGAGGGTGCGAGCTGAAAAAAAAGCTCATTTTGCGTCAGCAACAATAACGTACTAAAGGACATAAGCGGGGAGAATTCCGACGGAAATTCAAAGCGAAGAAAAAAACGTTTGTTAGAGTTGCTAGTAGTTCCAAATTCACGAAAAAGCCCAGCAGCTCTCCCGTTTCCCCACCATGTACGACAAGGACTCTTATCGTCCCAGTTGTTTTCATTACTCTGATAAATAAAATTAATTTCCTATCCGCGCACACCACTCGAGGAGAAGGAGACTTGAAGGATCCACGCCCGCCTTCCCGCCCACTTTTTACGAGACCTAACCCGCCTCCACGTCGTTTCTCATGTGGGGCAAACTCCGAAATGACTACTACTACTACGGCTCCCACATGAGAGCAGTTAGAAAATTTCCAAGGAATTAATGAAAAGGGAAATAAAATTTCAAATCATCATCATCAGCAGCATCATGATCGTCATTCCAGCTAGATGAATGTCCCAGAATTCCTAGCCAAATAACACACCCCTCTTCAGACAAGAGAAATGGAAATGGTGGAAACAACAACCACGTCTTTCCTTCTGTCTCAAGTAATGTCTCTTTTTCTACGGTTCTCCCCGCCTCCGTCTCTCTCTCTTCTGTAGCTGTCCCTTCAGGCGGAGACAATTTCGTGAGTGTTCAGCGGCTTCTTAGCTCTCTCATCCATGCCGCAGTGGGAAATTTATTGAATTCCTCCACTGCTCTTGTTTACTCTAAACAGTAGACATTTCTTTCTTCACCCCTATCCACAGGGTATGATGAAGACGTGAGCCTGGTCGGAGTCCTGATCGTCCTTGGAACGAGCTTCACGGACTCAAAATGGCGACGAAGGATGAGGGCTCAAGTGTACTCCCCACGATTTATTCACGTTGTCTCAAACAGGGTGGAATTAGAGCCGTCCCATTTCACATCATCACGGCTGCCATGAGAAGTACCACGTCCGCATAGTTACATTTCAATACCCCAAATAATAATTCCTCCAGATGAATGACGTTTCGGCCATCTCGGACAACTTATTTTCAGTGGCGAGTGGAAACAGTTCCCACGACCTGGCCAGAGGCGATAGCTGACTCATGTTATAAAGAGTAAACCCGAGCTGTTGTCATGACCATGTTATATATCAGGCGAAAGTTGATTTTCTCCTGACTTCGCAGAAATAAAGCCAGGCCTCGCCTACTCTGTTTGCCGTGTTTTGAAAGCAGAGGAGTACCACAAGTAACCGGATTAAGGTAGCCATACTTGGATCCCGTTGCCGGAAGGTAAGTCATTTTGGCTGGCCAAATAAGATACTGTTCCCGCTGACAATATACTTGAATCGCTCCACATTTCCACACCCACTGGAGTAGCATTGCTATTAGAGGGGGTGGGAGAAATTTTGGAACGGGCGGTAACGTATGAGGTGAACGGTCACAGGTGAACAGCCTCTTATGGCTATTAATGGAGACCGCATGTACAATGGTTACGTTTGGAGTGTAGGAAAAGTACGGGCCTGCCTATTACTACGGCACTCGGCCGGAATATCGATACGGTCGGAGGAGCCATAAGGAAGAGTTATGGGGAACTCGATTAAAGCTAGTGATTAAGCGACCCAAGTTTTCTCTTCTAAATTTCTTCCTTCCCGACCCTCCCCTTCCATGGCAAATACACACACATACACACTCCCGCTCTTCCCTTTGCCCATCCATCTTGGAAGTAAATATTACTTTGCTCCCGAGCATTTGAAATTGGGGAAAGGGTCGTATGGTAGTGGGCAATATCACGGTGCTGAGTTTCCTACCAGAGAGTGTGTATATACCGAAGCATCATGGAAGGTATATGGCTTTTAGTAAAGTACACATTTCACGACCCGCCGAATACCCAACTCAATCAACACTGTTTCCACTCTAATGGCTTATCCTCGGGACATTCTAAAACCCTCATTTGCCATTATTATTACCTTTATGACTACTCCACTCCCAACACTACATCTCTCAACTTTGTGTCGGGAGTTGGGGGAGGGACTGCGGGAGACAGTCACTGCGCATTGCATGGTTCCCTTTTGAGAAACCTCATAACTCTCAAAACTCCCTACCATATTCATACCACGCCTCATATCATATTACTGCAAAACAATCTTTGAATCCTATCACATGTCATTCCGCTTGCGCAGAGAGACACGAGGATTATAAAGTAACAGCCTGCAGAAGATCTTACTGATACTACAGATACTGTGAATTCAGGATTCCACATTTTCATGACAACGGCCCGCTCGCCTGTGTGCGTGAATGCGTGTTGCAAAATATGGAGACGTGACCAAGTATACGTATATACATGTTTGCTCATTCAACCAATCAAGTGTAATATGGTTCGTTCTAACGCGAGGAACAATATGGTGAAAGCAATGGTTTGGACGGTGGCGGCGTCTCAACTCCGCGTCTGATTTATTGCCATATCCAAATGGCGTGCACATGCTGAGGCCGTCTGCCACACTACTGCGTGTCCCAACACGAAATCAAGAATTTGCACAAGCCATACACAAAGCCTGCCTTTGAGGACCCCACACTGCCCGCCGCCGTCCCTCACTCCCGTAATGACGCCTGTACCAGCCTCTTCCGTCCACATTTCACCAGTGCCAACAACCGGTCTATGATAAATCATCTCATTAGCCTAAATGCTACACTGAGCCAGTTTTGCACTTATTATTATATTTTATTTAAATATAATTATTTGTCGAATTTGCACCCCCCGTCTCGACATACACTCTCGTGCATACGCCACTGTATGAAGGCTGGGTAAGAGGCAGCAGCTGGTGACAAAAAGGGAAATGGTTCCTCTCCAATCAGGCTAACAAACGGACTGTGTACGTGTGTGTCTGTGTGGGTATTCGTACATGAGCAGTTGTAAATTGGGAGCGATTCCCCTCAATGGTTATACCCTCACTAAAAATCTCATATCTCTCCGTAGTGGTTATTATTATTCACAGCTTCCTACATGCACTGCCATACCCCGTTTCTCCCTCATGATTATTACTATGAATATTACACAAGTATGCGCAGACCCAGGACTCTTTGAACTTACCTACTACACTCATCTGTGTAGGACGCATCTGAGGTTGGGCTGAACCTGTATATGTATTTATGCACATGTGACAGAGTAATGGGATAGTGGTAGTGGAAAGTGAAATGTTTTCAGCATGTAAGCTTGTCTCCCACATGCGCTCCCTTTTAATCCTCTGAGTATACACACAGACTCGCTCTTAGCTAAAGACACAGGGAGAGAGGCAGAGTCTGAAGATACACTCGATGTTGGTCGAGCTTGTGCTGAAGAGCTTTGAGCCAGTACATAAATTGTTTTGTCACACACCATCGCAGAGGGAAAGACCATTAGCCTAGATTCTCCTCAAATTCCCGTCGTCGTCGTCTTCCCTCCCTCCCTCCCTTGTAAAACTTCAAACACTTGGTTCAACATTTAACCCGCTTAGTCATCGCCAGACTTTGCTCATACTAAATCCGCCTCTGCCTATGCCAACAGTGCACTTACTACTCCTTCCCTGCTCGATCCTCTACTGTGTGAAGGAAGAGGCGGACAAAATGCCAATGAGAATCCACTTGTGTTTTCCTTTAATTCCTAACAATCTCTTGATTACTTGGAAACTCCTTTCCCACCCGCTGTTCCCATCCTCACCCCGCCGTCCAATCCCCACTCCTTTCCCACAAAGTTTGGAGAACCGCAATTGAAAATGCACCCCATAGGATCATTTGCATGGTACCGTCGTCATGGTAACTCTTCAAGATCTCTAGCTCCCGTCCTCAAGCATTCCTTCCCACGGCGCGAATGATTTGAATTTTATTGCTGTTCCGGCTGGTGGAATGAAAAGGCAATTTGGAGGAGTTTTACCGCCCTCAACTCTAGAGTCGGCACGTTCCAGGAGTTGATACTTTCCCCCTACCCTCGACTTTAAGGCGATGCAATGGAAAGGGTGAAAGTTGTGTGCTGATAATACAAGCGTCAAATATTTGTGAATCATCCAAGGGTGGCTGCAGGCAAGATGGTGGTTCCTAAGCGTTTATTTCCCCTCTTCTACGTGTAGTATGCTGTATCTCTATGCATAAGGGGTCCCTATCTGCATACATGCAGCCACTGTGGAAGCCCATAGGTCGTTCTTTCCCCTCCCACACATAGTATTCCTCCGAGATGGGGAAGCCAAAGATGATACAGGGTGTAGTTCTTTTGGAGCGGGCTGAAGGCCGTGCGGAGTGTGGTACGAAGTGATGGACAACTTTTCTCTATGTGTATGTGTTTATCAAGGGCAGCCCTACGCCCGGAATTATTTATGCATGGGACGTTTGTGCTAGAGTTCTCTTTCCCCGAAAGGCTGCTCCCCACATAGTGCGAAACGTCTTAGTGGGTCTCTACACTGCGGGAGGAGTATAGGAGGCCGGTGAGATGTGAAGCTTTTTTTATATCCTCCACGGTGTCATAGTAGTGACGCTAACTGAATGAAGACAAGTCAGCTATGGTTGGGTGACACACAGAAGGAGCTTTTCTCTCTGGGACTGTCAGCGGAGGAAATATGACAGATCTTGACTGTGCGGTGGAAATTGTCAAAATTATGCAGTCTCCGGATCAATACGGAGTACTGATCTAGTTCTATAATGTATGCTACATAGACTGGAAGGGCTGAGAACCGACTGAATTCTTAAGAATACACTCTATGAATTGTGCTGTAGTAGTAACAACGAGAGTAACTCGAACTCTGTGGAGCATACAGAGTTATGCACGTGTGGCAGAATCAATACGGAGTCATACCCCGTGATATGAAAGGAGGAGGAGTCGTAGTTTTTCTTCAAGATCAGAGATGCTGCTTATGTGAATAAAGGATATGACGAATACGGGAAATAGGAGAGAGATGGATGGTGGTGGTGGTTGGTGATTTGAAGGGGAACAGAGATTCCCTGCTCATTCGATTATTGAGCCATGGCGACGAATTTCGTCTCTATTCAGATTCACATCAATTTGTGATTTACCCCAGATTGAAATACAATGCAGTTTGAAAAACTGGAGTTCAACTTATGGTTGCACGTGCATGTGCGTTTGTGCCTGTAAGTACGTGTGTGTCTATGTGCATGGCTGGGGCTATCATCGATGGAAAAGAGGAAAAGGAGAAAGACGGGGAAAATCTGAAAAGTTTTTGACATTTTCCCGTCTTCCATATTTTTCCGTTCATTTTTGCTGCACCGCTGAACCTTTATAATGGGTTCGTCGTGCTTTGGATAGTATATGTTCACTGTGAGTGCTGGAGCCTTGGTGAGATAGAGTTCTTCATCTTACTCTCGGTGCGTATCTGGGACTGATTCCCCACGTTTTTCGCTTGGGAATACGCAATCAATTTTTTTCCGCTTCAGGAATATTACGGTCTGAATTGTGAGCGATAAAACCTGTCCACGGGGCAAATCAGCTTGAAATTTCAATCAGGTTTCAAATGACAGAGATTGTGGAGGCATGGATCTCCTTGTGTTAGATCAATGCTAATTTGAGAGAAGATGAACCTAAGGAGTCCATACCAATGGAAAACCTAGCTATATTTATTTTCATATTTATTTTAGAAGGTAAAATAAAGGATTTCTCCCGTTGATTTTCCACTGACATGTTGTCCAAGAAAAACTCAAGTCGTTCCTTTCTTCGATTACATGTCGAGAGTTTCACATCCAGGGGTGAGTTTTTGGGATCTAGGAAAAACCTAAAGCTTCTGAACACTCTATGTACTTTAAAGGAAAGAAGAGCCTCCGTCGCCATGATTAATACCAGTCAGTTCTCTCTGACTCTGTCCCCGTGAGCAGAATGGACTGACAAGGGAACGGAGGAGACATCAAATGACGACTCTCTGAGGCAGACAATTTCGCTCAGGACTTTTTTTCCTTCTGCTCAGTCCGTCGCCGTACTTGATGTGGCAGCGTCAGCGGTTCAGCTCTCAAAGTCTAATACAAGTACAAAGCGAACTTGCTTTCCCATTACTTTCCCTCGAGGGGAAAGTCAACATTTTATTTCCGCGTTTCTCCGTTTACTCACACTAACAAACTTGTATGAAGAAACCAATTCAGTTTGAACCTCAATGCAGGTACGCACTCGCACGCACGTTAGCACACACGCCGGAGTAAGTCGATAAACGCACACACATTCAACTTATATCAACACGCATAATACTAGAAGTTGTACATGACGTCATGAATGCCAAAAACGCGAACGTGTACACACATCAAATTTAGACGCGTGGCTCTGCGAAGGCTACGTCCACATACCTGCAACTGTAAAATCCCCCCTGTCCTCAAATTTTGAGCCTCCCAAATTCCGTAGTCGCTCTGTCGCACATAGGCACACACACAGTTTTTCCGAACTCCGCTCAGCCCTTAGCCAAATCGGTCACAACTCGTCGATTCTATAATAAACCTCAAGGTTTCATTTCACTTTTACCATGACTACCCCCACAAAGAGGATCTCGAGATGATAAACTCGTTAAGTAGTTGGAAAATCTAAGTTTATCTCATCCGAGTCCATTAAAACAAGAACATTATCTCCGTCCGAGTTTTCATTTCCAACCCCCTCATCCCCGTATATTGGCTCTCTTGATTTTTACAACCCTCAAGAGCTCTACTTCTAATTCCTATGACGCCTCCGCACCATCAGCATCATCATCAGCAACGAAACCAACAACAAAAACAAGGAGCATGAGAGGGCAGTACCCAAAGGGAAATAGTTAGGATCAATCCACACTATGTGAGTGTGTATAGGTCCATCGGGAAAAGTCCGGCTTTTTCTCACTTCCCTATAAAGGCCCACACTAAAGGTCTCAAGTTGAAAAAGTTGCGGTGTAAATTCATTTCCAGTTCCGTGGGAGAGCTTTGTTAATTTCACGTTGGCCAAGTACGTGAGCTGGTTGGGATGCTGGAGAGTGCGAGCCCGTTAAGGACGGTGATAAATCACTGTAAAATCCACAATAGCCTGTAAATGGCCCTCTGATTAAAGGAGGGGAAAAGGAGAGAAATTTACTCTCTTCTTCCTCTCTCTCTCTCCTCTCGTCCCAACTAGCTTAATAGTGGGGGTGAGAGCGTCTCTCTTCTGGATCAAAACCATAATGATGAACGACATTATTGCGTCTTGTTGAACAAAAGCTTCCTACTCCCACCACCACCACCACTACTAGTACCACTACCACTCTTCTCCTCCCGCTCGAGAAGATAGGTAATTGTATAAAGCAACCAGTTTTTACGAGCCCAGCTAATGGCTTTCAAAGCCACTCGAACCGAGTTGTAGAGTGTAGCATGCACTTCCCCGAGAGTGCGACCGTAGGACAGGGGGAAAGTTCCCGCGACGTGTCTCACTGATACGAAATGGGAAGTCATGTAACCCTCTCAGCTTCATATAGTAGTCGTGGGGGCAGCATAGCATAGCGGCAGTGGCATTAGCAAGTGCAGACTCTCCTCCATTCCAATTTAAATGCACAAGGTAAGGTTGCCGAGTGGGTAGGAAATGGAGCTGGGATGAGAGTCTGTTCACTCCGCTTCCCATATTCCGTTCGGCCTTGCCCGGGAACTTCATATATGCGTGCGGAGGGGAGCGGAGCTAGCGCGGATGGGGTGCGAGATTAGAAGAAAATTAAGAGGGCCGGAGGAACCGTTGAATATTCATCTCCGTATGTAGCACGTACGCCCGCACCACCACTGCCGCACTACCCTAGCTCACTGTTCTGCACACCACGTCCACGTCGTAGTACACCCCCCCTGCATTCCAGCAGCAAAATCCTTAAGCAGCCGCGAGGAACATTATTTGCATCATACTGTGCAGTCAAGTGTGGGAAGGGATGAATACGAGGGGATTGCGGCTAAAAGTTTTATATAAATTCCTCCACCGCCATCCAGACACATGCGGGGGACGGGGCGGAAGGAGTGAGAGACGGATGTGAAGTTGGAAACTGAGCCCTCATAGATACATGCACTTCCGCCACCGTCAGTCGCACCCGCAGGAGCAGCGGCAGCACAGTTTTGTCAGCGGTCCGCACTTTCACCCAGCCACATGCTTCACTATGGTGGCTTTTCATCCTCGTGTTCTCTCCTATATAAGTCTAGTAAGTCGTCGTAGTAACTACGCTACCTACTAGTGCAGTGATATTCTTCTACATCCTGCCCCAATATAGGGTATAGTGGATATGTAATGTAGCTACCACCCGCTGCATCACGTGTCACACCATGCCACCAGCGACCACCCCCACTATCACTACCGTCACCATTGCCAAGTTTGAGGCAGCAAAAGTTGAACTGCCTAGTCATCTTATTGGAGATTGAAAGACGATTTATGTTCAGTCTGAAGATTAGAGTGTGTGGCCACATGGAAATAATTAGGGACACACGGAAGACGGCGCAATCATTATCACAGTGAGAGGGGCCAAATCCATAGTTGGTATATGCATTGAAATAGTTTTAATGCTCCTCACCCACAGATAAATTCCAAAGTTGATGATTCTCAACTTGAAAGCTTGGGAGCTTACTTAATTGCGCTCTCTCAATACAAATATTCGCTGGGACCAATGGGGCATTTCTGCTTGATTTCATAGGGAAAATTTATGGACGGTAATTTGAATTTGCGCGAGTTCAAAGCAAGTGAGAGGGTGAGGGGGGAAAGTGTGAATGGAAATTTATGGACAGGAGGAGGAAATCGGAAGAAAAGGGGGAAGGAAAGCGACGGAGGAGAAGAACGAGAAGAAGAACAAGACGACGGCGACTACGAAGACGAAGAGGAAGAAAAAGAAACGGAGAGCACGACGGCTTTCGTCCCACCACACGAGAGGATCAATCAAGACGAGAGACTCCAGCTGTGAGATGGTAATGAGATGAGAGGATTTATAGCTTTCCCCCATACACATCCGAATAGAAAGAATTTCACTCCATAGAGGACTATTACTATAGACGACAGTAGTCGTGGTGGAGAATGGGGAGGAAAAAAGTACGGGGAATTCATGTTTCTCAAGAATTTTATTAGGTAAAATGGAAGGAAGGGGAACTTTCTTCCCTCAAAAACTTCAGCTCCTTCGAAAACTTCCAAAATTCCCTACAATTAAGGCAGAGGGAAGAAGACAGGGAAATTCCGGAAGATTCCACATTAATAATTGGTTTCATTAGTAACCTCTAAGCTAACCTGTCATTAGTTTCAATGGAAACTTGACTCCAAGGTAAGAAAATGAACTACCTCCTCCTTCTATGACGACGACGGCAACGACTATGTAAAGGCTACTACGTCGAGAGAGAGTTGTTTGAAAATTCTCAGAATCCAAGTCATTACTTCCCTAAAAGAGGGTCAATAGGAATGAAATAGCGGCTTGTAAAGTCTGTATATCCGTAACTTACATGAATGAGTGGCTCAGTATTATAGGGCTAAAATGGCTCCATAGGAAGATGATAGTCGGGCGGCTAGCTCCAATAATGGTTCTCCATCCACATATGCATTCCCATTTGTTTGAAATTCTATGTCAATAGAGTTGAGGGACATAAGGACTACATGAAATAAATCCTTTGGTTACATTCTTCCTTCCCACAGCACGTGTTATAGGAGGAAAGAGTCCCTTGAACCTGTGAGCTCTCAGGGCTTGTCCCACCCTATCCCCCACTGCAGTTTCCATAATAATACTGCTGGATAGCAATGGCAAAAGTCATCGATAAAAACGAAAGCCTCCGTCTAATATCCTATTCCCTCTACCCTTAATAATGGCAGTGGTGGAGCTCGGATAGTGCATAGGATTTAGCGAAGGAGAATGACAGGACGTGTATTGTCAGTCGGCCATACTATAGAACTTTGTTCTCATACAACACAGACAGCATTCACATAGTTCAGGAGCCTCCATGGAACTCACAGCACAGTCGAGAAGGGAAAGAGATGAACCCATTGATTTCCAGGCAAAGGGCACAGTGGGAGAAAGACGGCCAATGGGAGAGGCTGAGAGCGGCTAAATGAACGGGGATGACATGGCCGGGGAAATGGTGAAATGGAGGATCCAAGACAATCATTTTGCTTCTGTGGAGTTAAGTAAAGAGTAAGCTGAGGTCGTGTATTCTCACAAAGACGTGGACGCACAGACAAAAGTCCCCACATGTGCACACGCAAACATATTGGCACGCATATATGTATACGCAAATCCCCAGATATACAAAAATACATACACACAAGTTCAGACTAAGCGCTCAGCCGACTTCACGCCACCCACATACAATCTCAAGTGTCGCCGAGGGGTATGCGAGCAAAATCCATCCAAAAACGGGGCAATGGCAATGCAGCATTGATACAGTGGCTTAGGGCTGTAACGCACAACTCAAGGCAACCTCCGAAGACCTTCGGTAACTACATTCATCTCCACATCTTCCACCGCAGAGACCGGTAAAAGAAAACAGAGACGCCCATAACACACTGCCCAGAGATCATTACGTGTTTTATTACTCGGAAGTTTTTTTATTGACCCAATGTTCTCCCCAACGCTTATACTGACAGCCATGCCTTTAGTTTATACTCCGACCCCGTAATGTTTTATCTTCCTTTTGTCCTCTAAAGCACTGCACACAGCCCTGTCTACCAGCACAGATGAGGGATAATTACTGTAATTGAGTCTCTCATTATTGAGGACAACAAATCGGTCAGAAGAGTTCCAAGTGCTATGTGTGTGTGTGTGTGTATGCGTGTGTGCATTTAGTTTTCATCCCATTCTTTTATTGCAATAGCCGTGGTGAAAACATTCCCAGTAAAACTTGGAGGCTCGAAGGATGATGATTAAAACTATTTCCAAACAATTCGGATCCCTCCCACGTGGCAAGCCTCCTCGTCATGGAAAATTAATAAACACGACTTCTTCTAAAGCCGGAAAAAATCCCCTGTTTTCATTAGTCTAATTGCTCCGCTCCCGCCTATGCTTACTCCGGTGGCTCTCATTACGGAGGAATACGCCGTGTACGATATACCATGGAGTAAAACCCACCTTACCCTTAATAATCCTTAATTCCATGGACAATTATGAACTTCTTCTCAGAGTTGGAGTGCTATCCGTATGGCTCTTGTTTTTCTTCAGTATTAAATGAGTCCCCCTTGTGATGAGGGACAGAATTCCGCCCATATTTTTTTCTTGCTACACACGCACAGCCACGCACACAGGGTCTCATCCACTCCACATATGGGTTGAGGTTGATAAAGTAAGAGAAAGATACGAGGAGAGGATGAAATGACGGTCGTCGGAGGATCCATTTTTCATCTTCGTAATGGAATAAAAGGTAGAAGAATGTTTTTTAGTCATTCTTAAGTTCATTCATTAATCTTCCTTAGTGCTCCAGTTACAGTGAGTTTTCAAAAGCCTTTACCGCTCCGCTTATCAGCGGAAAATCGTGCGGCCCGCGGACTCGCGTCCATCTCTGTGTTGCAGTGCAGAGCTAACCTGCTCCACTTTCATGGACAATGGTTATGAAAATGTGATTTAATTAGTGAGTCCATTCAGAGTGGCGGGGACCATCGGGATCTCCATCATCTCAATTCAATTTCCCACTCGCATCATAGTTCACCATCACCACCGGTCCGCCGCTCCTGCTCTTGCTGTTCCTATTCCTTCTCCTGTGTCGCTTGGGGCGGGCAGGGGAACCTTCAGGTTTTTCCTCTCTCCAATTTCATACCCGCCACCGCCGCTGCCACAACCCAGACTCATAGGCTCAAGTTTCGCTTCTATTTACCCTCCAAGTTTAGAATCATGTCGCTGCTGACGACATTGGGAACAACAGTGGTGGTTTCAGCAGTAGTCGAAGATAGTGTGGTAACATAGTCCCATTATTTCCTCTACGTCCCCGTGGTACCTATACACACACGGTAGTAGAGGCTATTCATGCAGGCCCTGCTGAGCCGGTTAGCACGCGTTGCACGTTTACGAGGAAATCGATCGATGGAATGCAGGGACTTAGACAAACAGAAAGCCATACAGAGGCGCATAGGTCCTGCTGGGTTGGACACGATTATACGTAACAACGTTCCATTTGATCCGGGCAAAGCTTGAAGTAGTGATGGTAAGTTGTAGGCATGCACACGTGTAGCTGTAGCGCACCATGACTGTACATACCCCGGGGAGCAGTGCAAAGCCCTTACAAACTCAGCGCCCATTCCCAGAAGCTGAACGACCTGCCGCCGAATTACACGCCATGTAATTCAAATGTCCTCGTCTCCACCTCCGACGGTATTTTGTCGAGCTCCTACCCCAGGTTCGAAGGTCAATGCCGTAATAATAATGCCTCAAACTCCCTTTTGCGGTTCCCAATACATGTTGGAAGGGGAAATCCATTCCGTTCCGGGACTGAGAGATATGAAATGTTCCTACTGCACATGAGCGGTAGGGAGGAAAAGTCATGAGTGAATTTAGCCGGCATACAAATGGCCAGTAAGGGCCATTACCGACATTATTCATGGCAAACCCCAAGTCTCTCCGTGCTTCTCCATGCATAATTACTAAATTCCTCCACTCGTTAGAAGTATGAAAGACAATTGAAAAGTACGTGTTCGTGTGCTGGGGGATTTGAGTTGTGTCCGGCCAATGGCGCCCTAGACGGGAGTAGTAGATTGATGACTCTATCCCATCCGACTTCCTCTTTCATTCATCTGTTATTTGAGGATGCGTTATGTGCGTTTTGTGGGTGTCCCACAGCATGGGACGCCAGAGCTAGAGATTAATACGGTGACGGTAGTTTGGAAGTTAATGGCAAGCGGTACCTGAATATCAATTTGATAAGAGTTTCTTATGCCCGCAGCAGTTTCTTCCTGTACAGGCTGGCAGCAGGAGGACACACGTCGAGGAGCCTATGTCGAGATCCATGAGGACCCAACAATGGGATGTGTGCTCTCAAAGAGCCGCTGACAGGAGATAAATTGACAGGAATTACCACTGCGGTTGGCATTGATGATCATTCCCGCTCATTCATCAAGTTCACCATTCGATTTATGAAATAATTTCGTCATTTTTATGGCTTTCTGTTCCCGAGTGGTAGCTATGGTGGTGGGGACGAGTCACTCATCACACTGCTCGTATTGTATGGTTTTTGGAGGAAAGACATATTCAACGTCATCACCATAATAATCACATTGTCATACGGTGGTTTGAAAAGAGTTGGGTGTGAGAGATATAGAGGGCCGCTGCACTCTTTGGTGGAACATAAATCCGAAGGACCTTTCAATTCCCATACATGAAATTCCCCCTTAGTATTCGGAAAGTGTTTGGAGACTCAACTGCTCGTGTATAATGAACCAAAAAATATCAGTTCCGAAAACCTGCCTTCATCGATCTCCCACTTGACCTAAAAATACCCTAGACTCCATCCTACTCCCCCTAATTTGATTTCCAAAACTTTGGCGAGGCGGCATCTAGTAAGCAGACTAATATTTATAAGGAATTTCGGAAGCGTACTACATACAAAAACCCACTCAAATCCTGATTGTAGAGGAAAACTTATCCTCGGCCCCAATTTCAATTGTAGTAAAATCCTATACTTTGTCACAATTAAGCTCGCTGTCATCGGTATTCCAAGAATGCAAGGGTGGGAAAAAAACCTCGTTTGACATCCTTTCGTGCGTAATGTTGACTTTACACTGTACTGATCTGCCCTAGAAATCTTCTCCCTTCATTATTCTTCCTGCCCGCGTACTCGCACCCCCTCCCCCCTTCTTCTCAACTCAGTCCTTCCACCCTCCTTCGGCGCATCAAAAGCCCTTGTAAAACAAGAGAGCCCCTACATCCACCTATTACCGAAGACAAGCATTAGTCACCAGTTAAAAACTTGCAAGTGGTGTGTGTGTGTGTTTGTATATGTGTGCCTCCCCGTCCATAACCAGGGAAAATGTAGCAAGTCAGAGAACTGTGACTGGAATGTACGGAGCTGTAACTCCGACAAGGAGAGTTATGGCGCACACCGACTCGGAAAAAGTCGACGGTGAGGGAAGCGGAGGGAAGATGACAGGCAGTTAATCACAGCAAGAGTTTGTCGAGCGGCGGAAAAAGAGTGTGTGATGCATCCCTGGGTGACGTTCCGTAATTAATCACCGTCTCGAGCATATCGATAAGATGCTATATGGCTAATGAGTGAGATCACGTAGCCTTTTATAAGCCATTTGGAGAAGGGCAAAATCTTCTCAAAGATTCTCTCTCACTACACTGCCAACGAACACTCTGCTCCTGAACGTCTTGAATCAGGCCCGCCGTCGTAATAACCACGGCCATTTATACTGGCAATTTCCCCTAACGAGCTGTCGAACTTGAACCAGCATCTTCCTATCCTTAGTTTCTACTACAAGGCCTCACCCCTGTGTTGCTCTGTTTACCAACACCAGCCACCCGTGGATGTAAGACAAGCTCAAGTTTAAATAATAAATTCAGATCGGATGACAAGAGCTCCTGAGGCAACTGACTGAGTGAGGCACGAGAGCACCCATGCCTCCTTCTGTACACATAAGCGTAGTGGTATGTATACGGAGGCACTCAGGTGACCACAAGCCCATTACGCCCTGTCACTACTCCTTCGACGGTAGGAGCCCCCACTCAACATGGATCCCAAGCTGAAGCAGTTCGGAGAACGATGATGATGATGACGATGATGATGATTAGAGGAGAATGGTCTCGAAACTCGGAGCTATATCCACGTCTCTTCCACGGACCATTTCATCCCGCTTCCGTCATCATTACATTACAGGCCTGTGTAAACTGGTAACAGTCTGGCACTAACTAACTAATAGACGTCCATACCTTCCCATCTGCCTGTCTTCGACGTCATACATGATGGCTTTACGGGAAGGAAAGTGGTCCGCGAGTTTCGCTCCCCACTCCCATTTTCCTCCCTATTTCTTCTCCCCGCCATTTTAATTCCCATTCCCAAATAATATAGGTACGCAGCCAACCCGTCATCCCCTACATCGTCATCCTCGCCGGCGACTTCTGCTTCCATTTTCCATTTAGAACCGCGGCCCTGCTAACCACCTATAACATGCCCTCTGCCACTTACACAAGGACAGAAATTTCATCAGTTCCCCGAACAAATTACACGGTGGTGGGGGAGGGACCGTTAGTTCGGAAGCCCCACCATCCTTCCTTCCTGTCAACCTCCCCTACTCACTACATACACAGCCTCAACCTAATCAAGATTATGGAGCTTGGAGAGAATAGGAGGGAAATGCAAGTTTTGAGCCCGCCATTATTACCGCAGTGTACAGCTGGAGCCATCCACCTCGTTATCATTCAACTGCACTTACGCTATACGGAATGATGAACCATCCTGGTAGTCGAATTCTCAACTGCAACCACCACCGTCCCATTCATATATAGTGCGTGGAGCTACTACGACGGATTTCCTTAGGGACTTCGGCAAGAGACTTAATTACTCCTGTCAAGTACTCCAGCATAGCTACTGTAGTATGCATTTGCCGCCGACACATGCAAAACCACTGAGCGACATCACCCCCTGCAACGTGTTTTCCATCCATGTGCTCAGCCATGTGTGAACCCTGTGACCGTATAAAGAACCTTCCCATCTTGTTCACCCTCCAATTCTCACTTGACTCAACCGCGAATCTACAGGCTAGTGACTCGGTCTGTGTAGCCCGATCCTCCTTGTGGCTTTGTTGTGGTCGTGACGGCAAGGAAGGACTTGGCAAAGTAGGTGCTGCTCCCATTGTTACTAAATTTGCCTGTCAGATTTTTTTCGCGGATTTTCGTCCTCCGCCGCCGCGTTAGTCTCCGTCCCTGGTTCTTGGTGCAGCTTGGAGCAGTGAAGCATCAACGAGTGCACCCATTGTGGCCGTGCCGGTCGGTGCAGAAGCGAAAATAATGAAGAGCCGTATTAATAGCTTGATTATGCCCCCGCGGTAGTCGTACTTTGCATGCAGGTGACTGTGGGGAATGAGTGTACAAGCGGACCGTTGGGGCAGTGAGCGTCACCGCGACCATTGAGACCACTTAATAGCCGTCGTACATCAAGCATGATCATCATTATTATCATGCGCATGTTATTATGACAACGATGAATAACCATTGTAATCCTTCTTAGTCCGTTATAGTTTGCCTACCAAGACATGATTGTGTGATTAAGCGTCCCCATCCTATGTTGTGGTATAAGAAAGGCATAAAGTGTGTCATCAGAGTGGTGGGAGGATTGGGAATTCCATTATGCTCCGCCGGCTAATAGCTCAGCTCCGGCGCGCATGACAGGAACTAGAGGCACTTTGTTCCTTGGAATGAAGGCGCATTTAATCGGCCCATTTTAATTCACTTAGCAAGGGTTCCGGCTAGGAGCCGTTCTGTTCACAAAGCCCCCGTCGTCGCCTCTGCGCGGGGACGGTGCGGCGGAAAGGGTAGACGGGAACGAGGATAGAGAGATTAACTTGTAACTAAATTACAAACGGCTTTCCTAGAAAGAATCCGCGTGCCGTCTCGGAAATTCCGTCCGTAGAAATAGTTCGTATTGCCTCACCATTTTTTAGAGTGAATTCTACTTGAATATGATTCTTGCGAGATAATAGGAGTATAGGAATCTCTATGTACTTGTGCAAGTACCGCACGCGCGTGCAAACCGTTTTTGGGGATCCACAAGTAGGGATAATTGAAGATGCTACTCAAGGTCGTCAGTGAACAGTTACTCCCTAAATTCTACGTGAACCCTCACATTTCTCGGTGGCAACCCGGTACCAGGAATGGATGTGCGGAAGGGGAAGTTCTGTGCGTACATAGGTGCGTGTTTATATTTGTGTGCGGATAAAGGAGTTTGGCATTCGGATCTGACATGGAAATCGATACACCTCCACTTTCATCAACTGATCTCATTAATAAATTCCGCCATAAACGTAGCCAGCTGGAGGCCACCCTTTGCATGTTAAGAGTAAGTGGTGAGGGGAATCTTCCTCCTCCACTACACCTCCTCCCATCTTCTCAACCCACAATAATGCCTTACAATCTACATCCTTTCCCCCTCGCACAGTTTCCATGTTTACGACGAGGCCTATCTCCCATATCGCATCCACCCCAATGCCCCCAGTCGTCCAGGCCATCTCTGTACCTGAAGTGCTCTTGAGATTAATAGGGAGGTCCCGGGATTTCCATATTTACTCAACTTGTATGCAGATGAATATGAATCTATTTACCATTTTTCCAGTTAAACTGGAGGAATTCCACTCCGTTCCAAAGTCATTTGCCTTAAGAGGCGTTTGATATGTCGGCAGGGTTACATGCTCCTGCCGGTCTTATGCAGTAAAATCTCCCTAGTACGGTCTGCAGTGGATACAAACGATTTGACCGTATAAAGAAAAGACCGTTATAAACCTTGAAAATTCCACAGTAAAAGTAATGACGGGAAGCCAGAAATTGACCGTTATAACAAGATGACCGTGTATTACAAGGCCGTTATACGGAGATTTCAGTGTATACAGTTTTGCACTAGGAGAATATTATACTTGGACAAGGCTGTTTCCCCAAGCGCCCTCTTGAAATAAGAGCGTTTGCGTTTAGAAAAACTATCTGGGGGAAAATGGCGATCATGCTCTATGATGAAAAGCTCATTGTGCCAGTAAGTTTCCACGCGAACTTGGAGCTCTTGTTACTCGTTCCAGCGAAATGATAATTTTCTTAACGTGTCAAATAATCGGATTAGCCACTTTGGCCATTTGTCGTATAATTCAACTCTGGGAGCTGGGTGGATGGAGACGATGTAAATATGTTTTCGTAGCTGAATTACATACGACGACGACAGAACCATCAGCTGTCTACGCCTGTAGACATAGTCCCAAGCAGATTGGCAAATTACATGGAGGACCTTGAGTGGGCAAACTATTGCTGTATGAAGGGGGAGGTAGAGGAGTCCGCTGAAAACGTTTACACAGTGTAAATTATTTCCCTCACAGACAGATCTCCAACGGCAGGCATTACAGCGTGCCAGACAGCAGGCACGGCAGCAGCTCAGTGTGAGGTGAGAGTGGGAAGGAACTTCTGAAGATGCTCATACTTTTCCTCCTCCTCAGCATGCGAAACACGGGAGGTCTTTTCATCTTGAAAAGTCAAGACTTGGCAATAAGTTTGTAAAGTGTAGGCTCGCCTTTTGTCCATATAATCACCTATAGCCAAAGCCCGTAGGCACCACCCGGGCTCACTCTCTTACCGGATAATGACATTACGTGGTGAAGACATAGCGAAATTAATGAAGGAAGTTACAGCTCGTTCAGCCCATAACTTGGTCATTACATGCCCGTTCCAAGGGGTTTTAAGTAGGAGGCGGACGGGGTAGTTCAAAGGGCTCTTCCGTTCCATTATTGAAATTCTGTAAACTATCAGGCGCCGCACATTGTTTCATTCGCGTTGAGGACAATGCCAATAAGGACAAATGCGGACCAAGGGATAGAGTCATTCTGGAATTTCGCAATGTTTTGCGAGCTATTGTACGAAGGGATCTGGAGTGTGAAGTTAGTTCTGCGAGTGAGTATCAAGTTGGGGAGTGTACACATATATGGTAGCCCTCACGGAGGCGCCGGGACTTTTCCCATAGTTCCTACCGCCCGTACACAGTAAATGGCTGATATTGTCTGTGAGTGGTGATGCGTACCTTATTTTATTCCTCAAAGCGCACCCTCCGACCCATTCCTGGTCCTCTCTCATACCTTGCAGATATATCTCTGTGAAAATGATTTAACAAAAAGAAGTCTCCCCACTCAATTTACACAATTGGTGATGGAGGGAGAGGGTCTTGCGATGGAGTGCATTTGAGTAAAAATGTGCATGTGGGGGAGCATCCTGCTCCACTACGCACATCTAAGATTGAGTTGGGAAATCTAATAAGTCAAAATTTTCTACGCCTTCTCAACCCTCGCCATGAAATATGAAGTTCACTTACTACCCCAGCCGCCCTGCGCCATCAATAGCATTTGGATTGGAGAATACAGTTAGGCAGACGCTTGTCTCTTCCGAATCTGCATTTTTCCTACTCCTTATTTTTTGTATTCAGTGCCAATATTGTTAGTATCTCCGCCATCCCACTGTATATTTTGGACAAAGTTCTCCCGCATGTGCTTCGACGCACTCGAATGTTCCTCCAGAAAGAAGACATTCATGCACCCAGACATTCTCTAATGTTTCACCTTTCCAGCTCAGGAGGAAATACTTTTTGGGAGTTTATTAAATATCCCTATTCCCTCTCCACTCATTATTTTATTAGCATTTTACATATCTAGAGGAATGTCTCTGGTGAGGTGGCTACGGTAGTATGGAGCGAGGGAGTGCATTTAACGACGATGGGGAGGACAGGAACATTGCTTTAAAATCTTATGAATATTCATGGGACACATTCACCTCCCATGTTTGCATCCGATGGCTTTGTAAAAGCACGAGTATTATATGATACTTGGCTGGAGCTCCTTCATGAGCTCGCACGTACTGCATACTATTCTGGGACATGGTCGGGTGTCACTATAAAGTATCCATTTGACGCAGCCATACATACGTGATTAGTCTATCTCATAATTAAGGTCTTCCCGAAGACATTGAAACCCCTTACGAGTCTCCAGCCGCCTCTGTCTCCGCCATCATTCCCACTCATTCGTATTCATAGGGGGAGGATGGATGGCCAGCGCGGAGTGTCATAGCGCATCTAAGGAAGCAAGTGGATCTATGAGCCGGCGGTATTACATTTTAAAAATGTGTAAAACCAAATATATGAGTAGTAGTTTCTAGGAGGGGCCGGGGAGTGAAACTACAGGCCATTTACTCTGCGATATCCACAGTAAATCGGTACGAGGACATTAGGGAGGAGTCTGTACATCTATGGCTATTGTAGCTAAAAGGGTGCATGAGGTGTGGCAGCATCCTATCTTCTAGAAAGTGAGGGAAGTTTCGGCGTGAGATTACTTGCGGGTTTACAAGGCATTACGACACGGGAAAAGAGGGTGGGGAACAGTGTGCGGGCTGAGGATTTTTATAGATCGGACGCGGACGACAAAGTTGGTCTCATACCGCTAGTGCTACTCCTTGGAAAATTTTACGGCCTCCCAAGAGCCCATTAGAAATATACTACCATAAGGCTCTGAGTGCAGACGCAGCAGTTTATACACTCTCAGCCCCAAACACATACACACATGCACTGACATACTCATGAGCATGTTCCCCTTACTTCTTGCCTGCCATCTCAACTGGACAAAGGGGAAGGCGGGCAGCCAGTCAGTATTCAAGCCCCGCTGTGAGCCTCATCAGGAAGATAGTCATTTTGAGAAAAAGTTCAACTTTTTAAACCCCGCAGAGATGCATACGAGGGGGAGAATGAACGAAGAGTGGATAATGTTCTGGGTGAAAATTCGAACTTGGATTCCATATTTTTTTCGTAAGGACGAGCCCCGGTGAAAGCAACTAGGTATACGTGAGCCTTACCTTTCTCTCCAATGAGTTTGGAAGATGACACACATATGCCTTGCATTGGATAGTATGACGACAGTGCTGTAGAAGAGCCATCGTGGTGCCACTAGGCCTGTTATTCCATTTGCCCGAAATGGGAGTAGAAGGGATAGTTGGCCATAAAAAATTGAAGGAAATCAAAACGGATGGCTAGGAGTCTCGTAAAAAATTTTGTTCGTGGGAATTCTTGCATAAAATTTTCCGCCGTGGAGAAGCCAACGGCGGTGCGTATATGTGAAGAATTATGATTACTATTATTATTATTATTGTGCAAAAAATATTTCCCAGCAGAACTTTGGCATCCCCACCAGCACACATGCGGACTCACTACTGCTTACTCCCATAACCTTAAGAGTCATCTCCTTCACTCAAGTCCTTGGCATCGTTAGGCGGAGAAAGTCAGCGAGACTCCTCACTTCTGCCTGTGTGCGTATGTGTGTATCAGAAGCATAGGAATACGATCCAACTGTGTTAGAGCTTGTTCACTCAAGAATGTTTAGACTTTTTACGAGTACTTGCAAAATGTTACGACGACTTTCAAAAGTCCAACACAGTCCAATTTTCTTATGCAAACTTTCCTCTCCGTCTCTGTATAAATATACATGGATTTTACGTATACCCCTTTATGAGGATTGGGAACAAGACTTCGCACTTTGGCTGCTGGAGGGCATAAAAATCCTTAATACTAATATTTTCGCAAAGTGTATTCGAAGCCACATACTATGGGGCACACATTTGACGCAGTGGAAATCCCTCAAGCCATTCCAGCCTCCCAGTATTTTATCAATGACAAAGCTCACAAAGCAAACCTGAGATATTGATTTTTTGTCAATCAATTTCCCCGACATATTCATAATAAATGTTCAATTTTCCAAGTCTTCTCACAGCACCCTCACACATTTACGATCTCAAATCACCGTGTCAGGCCTCCTATACGGCTATGACAATCCCCGTCCACGCCATTTGAAGGGGAAGTCAGAATGACAATAAAGCATGTGAGCCACATATTTCACTTGTCGGCCGAAGCCGTAATGTTAACGGTGAAAAAGAGCCAAGACGAACTTTCCCCGCCGCAGACTTTATCATCCCAAGTTCGCTCCCACCCCCAGCTTTCACTCAAAAAATCCACATCCTTTCTGGCAACCTCTCCGACCGCCGGTCGGAGCACTGTGAACAAAGTGAGGTCGAGCTACCATTAAATGGCCGTATCTGCCCATCCTCCGCCTCCGCAACAACCGAGGGAAACATGAAAGACTTTTACATCCCAAATATCAAGCCCCTCTCCTTGGATTATAAATTTGACGCCATAGAACAAAGGAAGGGAGAAGAACGCTCCGGCATCACCGCCACCACCCTCCTCTATCTAGATCCTTCAGGCAACATCTAACATTAATATTTTAATAGATCTGGATTCAGGATTTCATAACTGAGATTAAGCAGAAACAGGAGGACTCTTCACTCACTTGCTTTTCATATGCTCCACAAGCACTACTAACTACGGCTGCTACAACTTCCTCCCTTACAAAGGCTCTACGGTGTCCACAAAGGGATTTGAGTCAAATCTTGGAGAGGGAAAGTAATAAGAGGATGAGCAGGAGGAAATTACAAGGTTCTTCCCTGAAATTCATGACCGACGAATGGGCTACCACTACTATATAGTGCGGCAGAGGGGTTGGGCTTCCTCCTCCACTTTACTCATCCTTCCATGCCAACTGCTCTACCATAAATTAAATGCACTTGTCCTCACGTAAACACAAATCAAAAGGCCCCATCGTAAAAACGTCTCTTATTGCCAAGTCTTGAGGAAAAAAAACCTTGGGAGTACAATGTTCATTAATACAAAATTCAGGCTGGGGCACTCCTCCGGCCGAGTTCTTTCTTCCACTCTCAAGATATCCACTCACGACTACTGCTTTAAGCTGGCACAAAGTTTTCTCCACACGCACTATCCCTCGCGTCGCCATTGCGGAGTATTACAGTATAGGGGCAATCCTTTTTGGAGGAGGAAACAAAACGTCCGCTGGAGTAATTATCATCTCGAGTGCCCGTCCTGGATGTTAGATACAGGAGGGGAGCCCCACTATTACTGCAAGGAAGGGGGAGAGATTGCGCTTTTTCACGTTCCAGAACTCATTAAGCCCGCTATAATCAATCCCATTTTGACGTCCAGTTCCTCTATGTATGTACATGTATGGTGTAGATACGGAGTCTGCTAGGGAGCATTCTAGCATGAAATCCTCCTCATTAGCAAGTCTGCAAATTGTATACCAATACCCCCCGCGTGTCCTCCCAGCAGCATAGTCAGCCCAGGTCAGTCCCATGATAGTACCACACTACTACATCGTCAACCGAAGGAAAATATGAGGATAAGGATTTTTTTGAAAAAATTCATGAAAAGTAGGACACGGCGGAGAAGGATTTCAGGGGGTATTGATAAAACTGAAACTAATTGGAATCGGATTGAATGGCTTGAAGAACTCTTGAGTGTTTCGACAAGGGTAATTCTCTACTCCCTCTTCTCCTCTCAAGCAGGCGGAGGAGGGAGATCCGGAAGAATTCCCTCCGCTGTTCTCAAACCCTTGAAAACTTTCCATATCAACTCACTGCCACTGCTCCCGTACTTGTGTACTTCAATTGTCCATGGCAACATTCCCGACTTTTCCACGGGAGGTATTTCGGGGCATAGGGATCGGTATATGGGAGTTATGGGGATCATGATTACATGCGTATGTATGCTTGGCCACCACACAGGCAGAAAGCAAATGCTTCATCCTCCACCTCCAGTGAGTCATCCCTATGCGCATAGGGAACCTGTCTCTATGCTTTGTCGTCATTTCTCAGGCTTAAATCGTTCGCCCCTGCGCCTTCTGCAGTATCCCCTGAGTGCGTTAGAGACACCCTAGTTACTGAGGCTTCGGATCACTGACTTACAGTGGGAGGTAATAGGAGTCAGCGGAATTCGACCCATTCAGTATATTTGCATATGATTGTGACGCAATTATTTTCCCAAGCTTAATCTCACATGTCCGCTAATGTGTATGTGTGTGAGTGCGTGAGCATAGCAGGCAAATTGCTTCAGCATGTTTCGGCGTCTGTTTGGCCAGACCTAGCTGAGAGGTCCACATGGAAATACTGAGTCCAATTGAAACTAATAGTAAGTAATGGTGACAATGAATATGGATGACACTCGTGAATGGTCCATAGGCTATAATGCTGTAGCCTATGGCAAACACATACCATAGTAACATACAGAAGTGAGGGGCCTAGACACGTAAGGCTCGCAAGTGGAATATTACGCGCAAGCCAACACTCACACACATCCCATTGACAAGCACACAGAGGCACAGGCTTGCAAGCAATCACGCACGTCCGTTCACATGGACAAGTTTCATGTTCGCCTATGTGCTTGCGCTTGCACACGTCCCGCACCCACATTCGCCCACACTCGAATCGCAATATTACACACTTGATGGCGTTGTAGCATTAAATTAATTAGAATTCTGAGAAAATCTTACAGACCCCATAACAGAAACAGAGAATATACCGCGACGAGGGCCGACGACATACATAGTGTGATTGGAGAATCTTAAGACTCGAAATGGGTAGTTGGCTAAAATTTCTGTCCCATTTATAAACAAATGAATATGGGCCGAAAGATGGTCCAACATTCTCATATCGTTCCACCATACCACAGCCTTCCCTAATCGTTCGCAGAGGAAGACCATTTCCTCTCGGGTTAGCTAACACACTCATAGTATACCTTCCCTACAAGACCAGAACGGACACGAACGACAAGAACAACTGGGACCTGAGAATACAAAATAGCTTGCAAGTGGTCATAATAATAATTACGGCCCTTTCTGTATACACTACCATCACATGTAGCACTGGCCTCCGCTCTCCGGCCTCAACGGGATTTGAGCCATTAGAGTTGGTGGAATGCGGGGTTCTTTGCTCTCTCTCTCTCTCCCTCGCATACACTTTGGAAATGACAAGTTGTTATTCCCACGCTCGGCTCTAATATAGCCGATAAACAGTGTACCCATCATCATAAAGCCAGCCATTTGTAGCCAACGAATGGTCCAGGCGGAGGACTTCCCTTGCCACAGAGAACAAGAAAGCAGAGTCGGGGAGGAACGTCTTAGTCAGCGAGCCTTCTTCCCAGGCCACGTACTCGTCGTCATGATCACACCTATGCAATTTATAGTCCCTCCCGCAGTCCAATTAACCGGGAGAATGCACAGATTATCTAGCGGGACAAGGATCAATTTATTTTGGTCATTTAACCCGTCTACGGCCAGTTGTACGGCCTCCGGAATGGCCGCTAAATTTTACGTGAGTGTTAGTACTTGAGATACAGAGAGAGAGTAGCAGGAGTGAGGGAGCCGGCATTGTGGTGGTCCCTATTTTTCAACGCCGTCGTCTCCCCCCTCAAAGTCCATTTCCCGTGGGGCGTGCTGTGTGAACTTTGGTGGAGCTACGTGGAGAGTTCCGACGCAACTATTGTCTCAGACACAGGGTTCCCACAATCAAAACTGACTGTGAAGAAAAGTAAGATGGTCAATTATTATGATTCTGTGGAAAGCGGGGCTTGTGGGTTTACTCGTAAGACATACGAACGTAAAGGGATTTTTTACCCCTCGAAGCTTTGTTCTTGTCTGCACGTAGTAGTGTATGCACTCTGAATCACATCAGCAACAGGACCGTGAGCGTGTACCTACCGTACGTGCATGGATATGTTATACCCATGAGTTTGTATGTAGTTAGCCCGAATGAGAAAATGTTGGACTCGTTTTTTTCTCCCCCGCCTCCCACTTCTTCTCTCCTGTTTCTCAATTTCCTGTCTCAAGGTGCTTAGAACGACTCTGCCAGATGTTAGCCGGTCCGACTATGTGTACAATCGGATGTGTGTGGTTGAGAGTGGAGTCCGCCGCCAGACAGCTGAGTGAATCATTACATGGAATAAACGTATGGTAGCTCAGCTGAACTGTTTCCTTACCTGCAAGAGAAAAGAGTGCATATCAATTTAAGAACGGCATTACAGTGTCGCTAGAAGTCGCCGAGACTTTAACCCTCCTCGACGATTCTGTCAAATGTATATGAGTATCCTTTTTCTTCCCGCTGTGGACTCAAATATTTCCCCAACTTTTACTACTACAGCGACTGAAATTATTCCATGGGATGGTGCGGAACTTTTGAATTTGAAGGCCGGCACGAAACGTTGTACACAAGAGGGAATGAGTGTATGATGGAATTTTATTGACAAGTAAAAATGGTTCAAGGAAATGAGCAAGGGCTCCGTCTGGCCAATTCCCTTTGGAGCATGGATCTTTAAGGATGAGACAGTTCTACAGACGTACACACATTCACATACACACAGTTACATGTATAAAAGACGAGTACATTCTGGGAACTCCTGCGTGCGGCCGGAAAGTTTTCAAAAACACTTCTTCCTTTCCGATGCTCCCTGTCAATTTTACCGGGCATAATTCATGCGCGTTTTATTTATAGGAACCTCCGCCCTCGTCGGGGATGGGACATAAAACTTTGTGCGTAAAACAGTCAAAGTTTTTGTCAAAACAATTTGACTCCCTGACTTTTGAATGGGATAGGAAATTGACAGAAGTCTTGGGCGGTCGGCAGAGTTACACTCGCTCCTTTTCCGCGCTGATACTCCCTGTTCATCTTAATTTTCAAGTTACCGGTATAGAGAGCATAATGTGAGTTTCGTACAGTTCCCATGTCTCCTCCATTCTTCACGCTTTGACTCCGAGTTCCCGGAGTGCGGGCGGAGTGAATGGGAGGGACAATTTTGCCTCATAGGAAATTCATGCGTGTGTACATACACTACACAGTAGTAGTAGTAGTAATAGGAGTACGAATCCCGAGGGAAATGTATGTCGTCAACATGGCGGAGGAAGTGCGAGGGAGGGAGTTGCAGAAAGTACGGATGTCTTGACCGAGACGTTGAAAACAGGAAAAGCTCTCCCTATGCCCACACGCTCAACATTATGTTGGACAGCTAGAGGCTGGCTGTTGATGCTCCAGTAAGTGCCACTACAGTATTTCAGGGGAAATGTGAGGGGCTCTACAATGAACGGTCCTAGACTCTAGTTATGTATTGCAGTGGATTAAACATTCGGATGAGACTATGCGACGTTCAAATCCAGCCTTGTGGGCTCCGTGCTTTTTGGAGCGCGAATGACGAATAAGTGGCAGCTCTGATGCTCACGGGGACGTAAACCGTACACAGAGGATCTGCTGTCTAGCGCATGGATGTGTATGTTTGTAGTCACGAATTTGGTCCACCTTAGCTCGGCTTAGGGTGCGTGTATGCGTATGTGCTAACCCATGCACGGTTTGAGCCCTGCTACTCAACTTTAGATACCGATGCCCTACATGTCTGTATTCATAGACGTGTTCGTATATATAAACTCCCATGTGTCACACACCGTTTGTTAGAGTTTGCCTATATGCGTGTCCAACTATATGAATGCTCCTGAGCCCGCCACAATCCCTGTGTGTGACAGTTTATGCAGTGGGACATGTTGGGAGTAAATGACCTCGTTGCCACGCCGCTGGTCCCAGCCCAGGTCCCAGGATGTGCGGACGCTTTTTCCCTCACTCAAGTTCACATCCCCTTTGCTCTACCATACATCCTCGGCTGGAAGAAAAGAAATTGTTCCGCCGACAAAAGTTTCCTTATTCTCGTTAATCCAACGTACAAAAGCATTCGACAGCAGAGCACATACACTCCGCTCACTCTCCCTCTCTCACTTGCCCCCTGTGAAAACATCCACATCTTCACTTTCTCGTCGACGTCTCAAGTACTGAATAGAGCCAAAGTGTAAATCTTGACTCTTTTACCTCCGACTTTGGAGAGAGTGGTGGGAGCAGAGTATGCTGTGTGAAAGGCGTCAGGATTATTGACAGCGGTTCGATCTTTCACTTTCTCTCACACAGGACACAGAAACAGACTCCGCTACAAACTCCATGTATTTCTAGAGGGGTACAGTAACTGAAGGAACCACTCTGCTGCCAGCGCAATGGACCGCACACTCATCCCAAATATTCATCACGACTAATTGAACTCAGGCACTTCAGCTTCCGGCCCTTACTTAATTTCTCGACACTACGCGGGACATTTGAGTTGGAAATAATCCCAACACTACCCGATTCCTACTCCGCCTCCAGCCAGCCAAATTGCAAATTCTGGAAATGGAAATGAGCTAATCAGGAACTGTGAGCAGAAACTTTGAGATCTTTCTGTTGCTATTACAACAGCTCACTAGGATATTTACTAACGTGAACATGCTCTCTCTCTCTGTGATATCCATCCTGACTTTATTACAGTCGTTCGCACTTCCACATCTCTGTTGTTTCAGCCATGAGGGAAGAGGATGCAGTTGAGAAGACGAGTCAATCGCAAATGCTGACGGTCTCACGGAGCTTGGGTTGGAAAACACAAATGCAAAATTCCACGGATTTCCCTACAAACATGCACAAACTGCTGCTGCAGTCATTCTGCCATCCCTACTCTTTACTCTGGAGACTTCTTCTCACAAATCTCCAGCGTCAAGTGCCTCATGCCACTGCAGGCAGCGTTGGTTGGGCTGCATGTAGGTATCGTCATAACTTTCTCACCACCTGGAGCTTCGAGATGGAAATAATGGGAAGGCGCCATAGCGTCACAAACCCATACTACGTATACATATTATTCCTCACTACAATATGTTCCTTACGTTCAGAAATCAGAATTAAATTTCCAAGACCTTTCCCATCCATACTAACAAAGGATTTTCTAGGCTTCTACGAATGGAATAAAAAATGATTCAACTGGATCATCAGGCCATAATTTCCTTCCAAAATTCTATTACGTTGGTGAGAGCGAACGGAGGGGTGCGGAGGCGTATGTGTGCATCCGTATGTTACAGTGTGCCAATGAGTCTCAAAATTACTAGTGATCTGACAGGACGGTTTCTTCGGAATGACTTTCATTATTTTCCCCTTCAAAACATTACTTCTATTACCCCTCGGCTACATGCCTCGTCTTATGCTGTGTGTACTGTAGAGCTTTACAGAGCAGAGGGGAGGAAGTCAGCTCCCTGACGGTCCTTTATTTCTTTTGATTCATGCCCTGGGATGAGGTCTGGCGAGGAGAAGGAATAAATCCCGGAAATGAAAGGAATAAATCAAAATCATGGCTTTTCTCCGAGGCTCACCTATGTTCAAGGTATAGAAGAAGAAGCTGATCGAATCTTCCCCACCTCCAAAATAAAAGCTTCCTCCTGTCCATAGGGATATCTCTAGAGAATTTCATGACTGCCAATCTGCAACATTGTGTGTCTCGTCCCTCAACATACTGCGAGCCGAAAGCTCCCAGTCAACCTTTTTTCCCTCTAATTCAATTTTTACCCTTTCAGCCTGACACGTCAAAGTCCCTCCTTATTACGCTCTGAATGAATTCCCCGTCCCTCTAATCTCCCAACAAGTAACTAAAAGGTACTCCCTCAGCTTTTTTCACCGGTGATACCCAGTCATCGCTAAGCCGAAAAGGCGCGGGTAATTGGCAAGGTGCGCGTTTCGTCCCCAATCGACCCCGAGCGGCACATGCTACAGTCAACGTCCGTCCGCTGGCAACACTGAGCTACACGTTTGGTGGAACTAGTGCACCTAAATTCTGTTCATTTATCGGGAATGTACATCTAAATGACCGCGCCTGCACCCAGCACGTTACACGCACACATAGCTACATATACACTTGAAGGACGTCCCCGCTGACGATCAGACATCAAGTTACAAAATCCTCCCATATCAACATTTCCCATCATAAATTTCTCTCTCTCCCCTACATATCTCCCTAACGATAGCAACATACAAACAAGTAAATTCCCCTCGTCATCCTGGTCATCATCATCACCATCATTTCGTCCGACGCTCTCCATAGGCTACCACATCAAAGGATGGAAATGGTTCGAACGCGTCCGTCACTTTCAGTTCATGTCTGGGCTCTATGGTTGCCAACCAGCATATCTCGGGGTCCCATCACAATTGCAAAGTTACACAAACACAGAGCAGAGGCAGAGGGTAATAAATGAGCGGACTAATATGGGCCAGCGGGAGCAGTAGATCGTAGAACAACAACAAGAGGGTTGTACATTTATGCATTTGTTACCATTTCATTTTAGCACTCGCATTCACCATGTACATGGAGTATGGAATGGTGCAAGAGAAGGGTGAAGTGCCACACTATAATGTCATTCCCAACAGTCATACTGTTACTTATTAACATTGTATTGATGTATGCTGCATATGAACCATGCTCTTACTGCCACCCGACAAACCAACGCAGGGGTAAACAATGGCAGATATTTATCAGAGAAATCAGTTACTTTTGGAGACCATCACGTTATGCATGTACCCATACCAGTAGTAGTTGTAGTAGTGTCATACGAAATGACTACCAGGTGTCTGCAGTTTCAACTCTACGGGTTACGATCATCCCCACAAGAGCAGGAGATGGGCATTTGGATAAATACCGGATCTTTGCCATTGACATTTGGCCAATATATATTTTCTCACAGGTTTCCAGCACCGCATTGTGCGCGCTCGGTTGAGCCTACCCCGCTGAAAATCCCCCATTGTTTCCCAATGTGCATCCGCGTGGCTGAAGCCCAGTGGGTATTTAATCCACGGAGATTTTAAGGTCCTTCCCTCTCTCTCCTCCGCAACAAATCAGTGCATATGTGAGGACAATACCGGACACTTCCAGCGGACAGCCCAAATTCCGATGCCCTATCTCACACCGTCGTTATCCCATGGGAACGGCCGGATTGGAGAGAGGTAAAATGAGAAGGATGAATTACCTTGTTTGTTGGTATGCGGGGAAAATTAGCGTGATTAATGTGACGGACGCGATAAAAGTCATGAGAGAGAGGGGAGAGAAAAATACTTGCCGTTTCCCTCCTCAAAATTCCCCCTGCTCCAACACATTCTAAGGTCATTAACGGCGGTCTGCGGGCGCCTGCATTGGCTCGTTGATTATAGCGTTATTGCCAACATTACGACTTTATTTTCTGAGGAAATTCCATTCAGTGTTTTTGTAATCCCAAGTCCTGACGGACTGAGGTTAGTTCATGAGTGAAGTCCCGCTGGCATGTTTGAAGCCAATGGGTAAATTATAGTGAAATACAATAATTGCTCAACAGCACGCAGTTGCGGTCCTTGTTCTCGCCGCGACAAGGCATGTGTATTCAACTTCCGCCACAGTAGTAGGCTCAAGAGACCAACAACACGTCTGCCACATGGCTACGAGTGTGAGTCCATCGTTCTGAGTCAGGATAGCACAAGGACAGAATTAGCCACCAGACGACGTCATTCATCTTGCAATCAGCTGGAGTATTTTTGTAATGATTATTATCAGCCAGGCGAAAGAGCACCATGGGAGTTATTTCTACAGCAGAATACGTGGACAGCGCGGCCAGTTATTTTTGCAAATCACACGCTGCACAAGTCCACGTAACTTCCTGCCGTGCAAAACGGATTGGTATTGCATGTGCTATTAGCTTACCCCTTCAAATTTATTCTGCACCTCCGGCGGTGCCGAAACGTCGGGAGCGGGGGGAGCCGGAGTGCGGATTGCAGTCGGAAACCATTGAGGAATAGCGTGAGTAAATCATATGGGACGAGAAAAGTCGTTTGAAAGTGTCAATTAGGCGGCTATTAACTCTCAGAATTTTCAAATTGATATGCAGTTATGATAGCGGGGGTCTGTAATATAGTGGACGGAGTCGCACGGACTCGGCCACAACTTCCGCTCCTCAATCCCCACGACCATTATGAACTTGTGCCTGACTGGTCGGGTCCCATGATAGAGCCTACCAGGATGCCCTACTAGTAGTAGTAATAATAATAATATCCATACAACGCCCCGGTCAGCTCTCTCTCTCTATGTTTTCCGAATCCGTTCATATTCAGACCCATAAATCACTTGGAATGACCCAAAATATGGATTGCATTCCTCCCTGTGATACTTAAAAAAGTTTGAGCTTGGACTCGGGCCATTCCATTTCCAGCCCTTCCCGCAGTACCCTCTCTAACTACACCTCGGCTATTATTCTATGAGTTAAAAGTGCCGACCAGATGTGTGAGAATACCGTCCCCTTACACTATTACTGAAGGGAAAATAATAAAAGTGTAAAATGAAATTTCGCACATGCACCATAAGTCCACGACGTGGAGTGTGCGTCCTGCAGGAGCTCCGCGGAGCTTTGTGCCAAGAAGCTCATTAAAGTTCTATACGGGGTCTCTCTGTATCTATGTGTGGGTTCATGTGCGTGGGACACGTAAGATAATGTTTTCCCTATGTACGGTATACTGGCCTATATATGTACTCTACTTGCATGCCATGAGTTAAGGAGGCTCCTCTACTCTACATGTATGAATGCGCAAACTTTTTAATGGACTAATTCAGCCGCTCTCGTATACATTTCGCATGGACTCAAACTTTTTCCAATGGGATTCTCATCCTCCCCAGCCCATCCCCCGTTTCCCGGGGAACCGGGGTAATAATAATATAGTTTTATTTTATACTTTTTCCAAAGAAAAAAAACCCACGCTGCCAAATTATTATGCCTGAAGAGGATTTCTATGGAAACAGAGAAGCCATGTCAGCCCCGGTTTTCTTGAAGAGAATTCAATAAGGTTGGAGCGTCCGCCTTATGGTGGATGCGATGGGTAAATTGATGGGATTTGAACGTGACTCTTGTTTTGCAACACGGAGTTCAGCTTTGCTTTTCCCGTAGCGTCCGACCGAACTTCCACATGGGCATATGCAGTCTCTAATACACACAGAACTTTTGAGTGCATCCATTTGTTGTGCCTGGTTGCAAGTCCACACTATGACAGAAAGATTCATATGCACTGTGTACATGGCACATTTTGAATCATGATGATGATGTGAGCCCGAATTATAGCAGTGACTGAATGGTACGTGACTTTTGGACGAAAATAGTAATATTTCCTCAACAATTCCTCACTTCCCTCTTCTGTACCTAAAATTAATAGCTCGGTCATTTCCTTGCTTCAGCGGGAGGGGAAATCCAAAAAAGAATGTTGCATGCATGGTCTTACATCTACCAAATCCTGGCTCCCTAAGGGACACTGGCGATTGAAGAGGCAGGGTATCTGGAGCCCGATTCAGTTCACAATGTATAACAGGGGAGCTAATGGTAGACTTGGGATTCGGTCTCCTTCCTCATTCATGATCACACTATGATGATGATGAGGAGGAGGAGGACGAACATAATACATTACAATGCCACTACTATGAGCAGTTGGGACCATTCAGTATTCCCCTCCGCTCGCTCTGTAAAGCAGTAATTTATCTAATTTTGATGCTTCTCCAACTATTTGCATAAAAGTTCGAGTAATTTAATTTGATCAAACGTCACGTTTCACATCGCTCAATACACGCCCCAATGTGAATTTGTACAGACACGATTTATGACAGGAGTATGTACGTATTGTGTGAGCGCTGCAGCTATTTCCAAATTAATATTAATTACACTCTGAAAGCCCGTATGAGGAAATGAGATGGTGAAAAGAACTGCAAAAGTTTGGAGGGATTCATCGGGAAAAAATGTGCTGTAATTAAATTTGGGGAATATGCCTGCGTGTAGACAGAGATCCGTCCTCAACACACATCCCGTCAGAGTGCAACGAGACCTACGACCGTTATCTCAAAGCCTAGTGTGGATAGATCCCGGTTGGATATATACGCGTCTTAATATAGCCCTGTGCCATTGAGCCCGAACGCCTACGCAAGGGTTTTCCCCGGCTAGCAGCTACTGTCAGCGTGCTTCATGGGCGTCAACGGAGACAACTCGTTCAAAGCCATCCACCCAGGTTGGATTGCATTTGGTCTCGTATACACACTAATGCTGCTGCGTAAGCTTGGATGAACTTGGTTCAAGTTGCCAAATTACACTTGCAAGATCTCGGCTCTGGTAATTCATAAAAAAATTCCTCTAATGATATCCATCCATACAGTATGGATCTGAATGATGTATGTAGGTACACGAATTTCACATTAGCGGCCCTCGCCATACACTTCATTTCTCCATCCCGCTTATTATCATAATTAAGCAATGAGAGAGTAAGGCTCAACCACCGCATGAGCCTCCCAACAATAATATAACTTTCATCCTCCGTCTTTCATGACCAATTATTATTAATACAAACTCTAAAGTGGGTGAAGGTGCTAATGAGATTTTTCGGCTGCTGTATAGCAATTAACCTTCACCTAGTAATTAAAAGATGGGACGTTCTCCTATTACCAGTCACAGTGTATGCGTATGTTTTTGCTCGTTCCACTTAGATGGTCCACGACTGCTGATTATTGCAGTGTGGACGAAAATGTTATCAGCTGATGTCTTCAAGACAATATGGATGAAAGTGTCCCAGTCCGCACAGATCCCAGCCGAAAGGCATTCGTCACGGGCAATTTGACCGGAATCTGCACCAGCGCCCCGTATTATAGTCTTCCGAGTCATCGGATTCGCACACATTAGCTCTCCTACCTCCATGTACAGAGAGCTCTTGTTTGTCAGATTTGCGAGTCGGCGAGAGCATTAGAGTGAGTATGTCTTTATGTGTATATATACGTGTGTAAGCGTATGTGTGAGTGTGCAGGGACAGGGAATGCCAGCTCATCAATCTGGGGAGAAACTTTTCACGGCTGGCCTTCTTCTTCTTCGCCTCCTGGTCTCTTCTACTACATACTTCCTCCTATTCGGCGAGGGAAAATAGAAGTTGGGAGCTTTATTACTCCCCTGTAAGTATCATAATGGAGTCCACGAGTGCGTGCATAGGCCGTGATGAGGGAGCTGGGAAGGCTATGTGGTAAAAAAAACTGGGTTGTTATAACTTTGAGAGCCGTAGACCTACATTACCATTTGGCTCGTAGCAATATTTTCTAGTTAGATAGAGCCCCCTGGCCCCCCAATCGCCCATGCTCAACTCCACCACCACACGAAGCGTCCCTACCAACGCGGAAGGAGGTTATATGACCAGGCTCAAATCAGTAGTCAGTAGTAATAGTATGCTCAAAGTACGCACATACTATCCCATGCATAACTGCATTTTTGGCATAGCCCACACACTGACTCCCAGTGCTTGTACAGCTTCGGGTAAGATAGTACTAACACAGAGAAACTCGGGGAAATTTATCCAAGAAAAAGGTTCGAGAGGGAAATGTTGAGAGACTGACTTGAATTGAAGACAGACACGCATTTCCTTTAACGTGAAGAGTAACCTCGTCCCTCTTCTTCCTATGCACAAAGTTCTTCATACACTCCTGTACCATTTTCCAGTTCTATGTACTAGCACTGGCGGATCCCGTTTCTGACTTGAATATCAATGGTAACCAAATATGGTAAAGATAGGAACGTTAGACACTACTGTGTGCTCCTAACGTGTCTCCCGCCCTCCCCGTTGGCATTAGTAACGGCGGGAATAAACTAATGTACACACACTTCGGAATGAAATATGAAAACATGACGTTCACGTAGTTATCATTAACCCTTTACTCAGTGCGTGTCTGTGCCCTCCTGAAGTGTACCGTGTACACTGTGCTACTGGCCGTTTAGCACGGAGACTTTAGTCAGAAATTTTTAACTTGGAAGATATGTTTCATTTCCGCTTCCGCGTGAAAATAACAGTGGATCGTTAGGGGGTAACACTGCTACTGCTGATGTCCCTCTAAGGCTCTCTCGACATGCGTGCGATATATGCATCCGCTGAACTCCCTTCATGAGTCACAATTATTATGAGTCGTGTACACAAGTAACCCACTGTGAGTCACTATGGGTCATAAGAGTCAAGTACTAGAGTGACGATTACCGCACACGAACTGAAATGCTAACAATACTGATCTGGCTACATGGCACTAGAGATTGTATGCAGATGTGGTGTGCAGGGCCAGCAGTGTGAAATTTGCTCGACCAATCCAACAAAGTATAATATCCCGTTGACGGCCGCATAGCCAAGTAAAATCATGTCAAATCCTTTTCCGAATTGCACCACTGGTATTCGTAGGATGTTCCATGGGGATATTTATCAGCTATTTTTAGGCTCCCTCCTCTTGCGAGAGATTGTGGGGAGGGAAAAAGGACGGCACAGAGAAAGGCGACCGTGAAAGTTAGAAGGACGACAGTAGTGGTGGCAGATGTGGTGGGCTATCCGTCAAGTTCATTCCAAAGTTTCCATGACTTCTGACTTCCATAATGGACAAGAGCTAGAGAATATTGGGGCTACAAAGTTTGGGCGGCATACACAAATAAATGTACATGTCTAATGCTTTCTGGCAGTTCCGTTGGAGCATGTAATGGCTTATTCATTGATTTCCACCCTCTAAAAAGTTGTAAACAAACAATTTCAAGTCTGTCTCCGACTCTAAAACTGAACAAAAGTTTTCCATTGCTCAAATAACATTATGCAAAATTCAGGCCGGAGGAGCCTCCTCGAATTTCTGTGAACTGTGAGAAGGGAATGAGAATGGTAGTCTATAGTAATAAGGATGATCCCGTGTGTGTCATACCTAATCCGCTTATACGCTCAAATTAGTGGATTTCGTTGACTTTTCTAGCGAGTTTGCTATTAGTGTCTTTCTTTTCTACCCCTGTGAAGCCCTTTTTAGCCTCGTGAGTCGCTTTATAGCCAATTACCCGCCATTCTCGAATCCTTTATCCGTAAACTTCGAGTTTTCACACTGGTGGACAGCGCTAAGGGGAGTTGTTGCTGATTACGCAAATATTTGACGGTTCATTCCATACCACGAGTTGTGAGCGTGACTCTGAGTAGGGCAATAAGGTCAGGAAAATGTGTGTACATTGGGGGAATTGACAGGCCATTGTGTGAGGATTCTGAGAAGGCTGACAGAGGCATGTGATTAACAAACATTAGGTATATAGTCGATGCAGCTGTCAAGCGGAATATCCATCTTACTCAGCCACCCCGCCGGATTTTCCAATGCATTTCCAACTTTCTCATCCTTTTCCGCATACAAAGTAACTTGGGAGTTTTATAGAGCTGGCCCGGAGTCCTGCTCCTACTCGCACACCCCAACCATCCAGATGAGAGTTTCCAACGTAAAAGTATAAATGGATGTTTGACTATCACTTCGGCGTCAGCAGTAGTGAGCCATTGACTTTTAAGATTTTGCTTTATGGAGTCGTGAGGATTACTTAACCTCCGCCCGCATCCGACTGGGCCCAGCCAGATGTAACGGCAGCCAAATGCAGTTCCAGCCCAGTTTCACGCCCGTTTCCATAAAAGGAGCGATGACTTCGATGGTTAGGAGAGGATAGTGCATTATTAATCTTGGCCAAGTCGTGAAAATGTGCATATAAGTTCTGACAAGTGGGATGCGCGCGGGAAGTGAGAGCCCTGGATTAAGCCCGGATATTTCTGTGAGTGTTTACCCCGAACAACTTTTTTCCTTCGCTCGGGCTTTTAGACTAAACTGCCGCGGAGGTTTATTCTGCGGATACCCCTGAATGGGAGAGTTAATTCCATAACTCATCCGACTAAGTCTACTACGACTAGTATACACGGTTGCATGTACATACAGTCACGTCTGACAATCAAATAACTTAATAGTTCCCGTCGTCTTCAATATTTGATGGATCCCAAGGAGAAGACGGAGTACCTTAGCATGCTCTCCACCACCTAATGGTTTGTCTACGTTGGATTAATGCACTGTATCATCATGTTCGTACAGGCCGTCTTCAGTGTTACTATTGAATAGCCCTTCCCCCGTCATGTTGTTTGGTTGATAAACTCAAGCTTGAAGGTTAAATAACTTTCTTTAGTGATAATTCAATACACTTTGTGTCTTATCTTCCACTATACGCGTTGGGCGGCGCTTTACTCAATGGGTTACGTGTACAACGTGGAACATGGGAGCTTCCCTGAATGCGATATAGTGTGTGTGTGTGTGTCTATGTATGTGTATGTAGCCATTCGGACGGGTCTCTATTTACCCATTTTATTACCCGCGCCGTCATAAAGACAACATGTCGTGCATGTGTGAAGTTGGGAAAGTACACACTGGTTGTATGCGCAATGTTCAATGGAGGTATTGCCACTGAAGGTGTCTTATGTGTTTGTGCGTGTGCGCATCGCGTACATGCAAGGAATAGGTATGCTCCTGGGAAGTCACATCATTACATGCCGACTGATTCACACAAAAGTCTTTTCACGCGGAAAATTCCAACGAAGAAACTCACAATCAAATTTTCAAAAGCAATATACTTTGAGCTGCAGTGTTATGGTGTGTACGCCCATATACATGTGTTTATGTTGGTAAAGCAGGCCGAAGGGAGAATCAGAGGTGGTGTGTACTGTTTTCGTTGATGGAAGTAGCATGGAATAAGCATAATACTCTTCTTCCCGCTCTAATGGCAGGGCATTGGTTCATAAAGTATTTATAGGGGCTCTGAGCCTGGCTGCGCCGACAGTCTATAGAATGCTACAGGAATAATTATGCTCTATTAGGCCCGTGCAAATGAGTTCATCATGCCGATTCATAAAAAATGTACGGAATATTGATATCAACGTTCGTCCACAGTATGCTTTTATATACTGTTGGTATGCCATTGTGCTGCGATCACGCAACAAGTCTACATGCGTTAATTTCAACACTGAAACGTCCAAATTCATCGAAGATGTAGGCTTGTAATCTTCCATAAGCTATAGTATAACTTCACAATCTGTTGTCTTGGTACAATAGCATGACAGTAGCTGGTAGGGTCACATGGTACCCTGCCAATAGCTGGTAGGGTCTCATGTGTGAAGGAATCGTTCAAATTCTTGCCTGTTTTAATAGCAGAATGTCTTAGGAAGCTGGCGCCACGCTGGACACAGCTACACAGGATTGGAAGGATGAATGATATGGGGGCGGAATCGGCGAGAGATAGCGAGAAAAGGTCGTTGTAATTTTTTTCCAAACGTTTTATTACAATTTTAAGAGAACTGTAATTATTACTCATAAATCCTTCCTTCTCAGCAATGGCCGTTGTCATCATAAATTGCTTCATTGCTGCCAACAGTTCGTGTGCTGTGCACCAGTGTGCCGGACTTCAACGTTAAGACGGAATGGCCGATTCAGTGGGAACTGACACTGATATAATGCATTAGGCTAACTCCCCACGAGCCATCGTAAAGACCGTGCGACAACTTTTTAAGAGACTCATTTAAAATTTTGTAGATAGGATCCGGATCAGCATACTATAATAACAGGGGAGCCCACACTGGCCTTTTTCACAGAGGAAATTACAGGGAAATACTCCTCATCAGAATCCCATCCATTCCCCTCGTGTACAGTACGGCGAGGCCGGTGGAGCCCCAAATTGAATCACTCACCACAAAGTATATGGTTTTTATCCTAAAAGCATTTTGGCTGAACATGTGAAGACAACTGGTTCAATTGTCAAAACCACATGATTCATGTTAGGGCTGGTTGGCAAGGGCTCATTTATAAGCGGTATGGAATTCCATCGTCCTTAATCATTTCCCTATCAAACGTATCAGACAGACAGGTACTCGGACGGAACAAGTGGTAGTTCCACACTGTCTGTAAGGGGACTAATTGGGGCCATCTGCCAGTTGGCTCAGGAGCCTTCAAACTAGTTCCACCCTGTCATCCATGTTGAAATGGAAAGTTAGCGAGAGAGATGAGTTGGAGAAATAGGGATCCAGTGGGAAGAGAAGAGTTGCTCGAGTATAACCAGTCCGGATTAAAAATTCATAAGATCCCACTCAAAAGTCGCACTGACTGAACTGCCTGAGGTTTGGACATGGCAACATCGTCTTCCCGCTGGAACAATGGTAAACTTTGTGCGGTCCATTGTGTCTCACACTATAGATGCATTCATCCCTTCCAGGAGCAGGGCTATCAATCCCCGCAGTAGCCGATCGTAAAGGTGTGCGAAACGCAGTGAGCATGCAAAATAAAATTCCATTAACCTTACCTGTGTAAGATACCTGTCAATATTTTATAGCCACTCATACCCGCGCGCCGGACAAACAAAAGGGTTTTAACGTCCAGTTAAATCCCCCACTACAATTACCATAGTGGGATGAAAAAAAATCTTGTTAGCCATCTCTTCCACTTTTCACCACAATTGCCACAGGAAGAACAACAACAAGAGTCTCATGACTCGGTTGATTGGAGTCAGTTAGCAAGTTGTTGGGCCGTCCATTCATTGAGGATGAGTGTACTATAAAAGCTTGAGGCACATCGGAATGCACTGAGATTATTGGCAGTAAAATTTTTTTTATTAATAATGATTCAGCTTTCCGGGCGCGCGCGCTGAAGCAGTAGTAAGGTGGATAATCCTAAAGAATCCTCTCGCACCCCAAACTGCCGCACGGTCCGAAGGATCCCCGTATGCACTTGAGCATTTCTGGAAAAACGATACTAAAGATCTTAATAGGCCCACCCATACGGCTTTTTAACATCGTCGCCAGTCCATTCCTTCCCCGGCTCATACACTACTGCCACCGTCATCTTGTCTCCCCTCACAGTCAGTCAGCTTGAAATGAGCCTGATGAGTCGGCTTTTTTGCAACAACAAACCAGCTCACTCCGTATGTAGAAAAACTTAAGAATTCCACTCCTGTACACTTCCCTCACTCTCCTTTGACTACAAAAGTTTCCCCAACTTTACTTCAGCTCCACTGCATCATTATTAATAGTTGGGTACAACTTCGCCGCCGACGCCGCCACACTACAGAGTTTCTTCCCCCCGTCCCCCATCCTCTTCTCAAAAAACGGTAACAAAGTTAATTTGAACGTGTGGTTCACAATAATAATAACAACAACAAAAAGCTGAGTACTGTATAGAACTCTGAAGCCCTCTATTTCCCACCATCCCCACCACCGCCACTATCAAAAGGTTAGGGGGAGAAGGAAAAGAAAAACAAGTTAATGTTAAACTTCTCGCCTTTTTTCTCCCCTTTTTCCACCAATGGAGCCTTATCTCTACAATTTATTTCCTCTTGGCCTCGATACATTATTCCTCCTGTCCAACGGCAGGAAATGGCTCTAAGCATGTGTATACATGTAGGAGGCTAGTACAGGGGATGAGTTAAACCTTATAGCCTCTCATCCTTTTAGCACGGATACGATGGGTTACTTCCACCACACGCGGTCATTAGCTCAGAATCTGAGAGCCATAGCTAAAATCTGCGAATCCAATAAAACTAACAAGAGGCATGGGAGAACATTCTGCACAAAGCATTCTCCTTGTCAAGCTATAGCATGTAAAGGCTTTGACAAGTTAACGAAATGGGACATTGTGCCAGTAATTTTCTATGAATTTGAATCTCTCCGCCCTTTCGGGAAATACCCTTTACGGCGGCACATATGGGCTGCGGAGGATATTCAAGTTGAGGCTTACACTCAATCATTTATTCGATAAATGAGCCTGCATTCATCCCCGTACACATTTTGGGGAAGTCAGAAGCACCGGTGAGAGACAGACACACATACACACCTACCATCAACACCATCAACCCATTATGTCCGCGTTGAGCTGAAGTGGGGATCAGTGAGCCGAGTAGTAAATCAATGTGAGAAGAGGAGGAACTACATGGTAGCCATGCAGTTGAAAAGTTACTCTTCAAGTGGAGTGGAGCCAATGGCATATAAGTATGCTGTAGAAGTAAAGATAATTTCCATTCTATTCCCTCACACTTGATTTCCCTTTGTCTCCTCACACTTTTCGCAGCGTCTCAGCCACAGCTCAGGTTCCGCTGAGAATATTATGCTCTATAATAATACCGAGTAACGTGGGCTGGTGTGAGAATCGTTCAATATTTAAGTGTGCAATAATTCGAGTCGAGATTGTCCGCAAAAACTCCACATCGGCAAAACTACGATAGTCCACTCCGTCGAGCTCGCATTCTCAAGTCTTTCCTCTCTCTATGGCACACTATCTATGGTGGTTGTGTGAATTGTGAATTTGCGTCGCAATTTAATTGCCGGACCGTTTATGGAATTTTCATGCATTTAGTTTTCCCAAATCTTTAGACATATGGATACCACAGAAGTGGCGTGTGGTTTCTTGAGAAAATGTGAATTCATTCCCACATGCTAGGTATATACGTGGCGCCTGCAAATATGACTGGAGTAAAACTAACAGTTTATTCGCAAGTAGTTTTGGGAGAATGCTGGTCAAGGTATCATTATTAAAATTATACTGGGCTGTAAGCTACAAATCAGAAGGGAAAGAGGGTGAGGATGACTGGATAATAGTCGCAATCGTTCCTACTGCTCCTGCTATTCTTGTTGTTGTTTGCTTGGAAAATGACATCGCAGTCCATCCAAACGAGTGAGTTTAAATGACCCTACCTCTTTGTATGCATGTGCTATGACTCGGCCAAAACGAGGCCTATTTATTTGAATGGTTCATCCAGAGCTCTGTGATTAGCGGAGACTGGCTACTATGTACGCTAATAGTTGGTCATCAAGAGTCACACACGTTGATACCGGCCCGTAGCTCGGAATAATTGGTGTAAAGGGATGGCTCCCGTTTTATAGTGTAAGAAAATATAAAAGTTCACCTTGCAGTACCCTGTGGTCCTACCTCGTTTTCTTTACACCTGAGCAAGCGTACTTTTGGTGGACATGGAACAGTAACCGCAGAGCCAGGTTTTAACGTCCAGTCAAAAGCCTGTGTGTTCAAGAGCAGGTTTTTTATTCCAGCCCATCCGTACACACACACAAACACACAGAGGCTTATCCGCCACGAGATACAAACTTAAGGGACGGATATGTGAGCACATAACTGATGGGCTATTATCCAGGAGTGCATATACATCGAGAGAGGAACGACTGCTGTGGAGCAGTAGGAATAAGGGGAAGCCCTTTTCAGATTGTCTCGTGAGTGGAAAGAAAGAAGAGAGGAGACGAGGAACGACGAAGGAAGGTCATTCTTTCTGTTTTTCTCCTGTACGTCCTACAACCGCTCATCTGAGTGAGTGAGTAACTCCCCTCACTATTTATCCGCTCGCCAGCTGACTCGAGTGCATCCGCACACAAATAAATACTCATGTGTACGCACATACTACAGGATTCAGCACCTGCGTCTTCCCTAAGAACTTGATTTGATACCTTGGACAGTGTAGTGGCAGTTACTGTGAGACCGTACTAGGGAAAAACTGCCAGCTTATGACGGGCTTAATGCACCATTTTTAAGCCCCTTCCGGAGGAACCTGCATTTTTCCTACACTGGCCGGTTCACATTACACACAGACATACGCACATGCTCGCTCACACAATGTACCCACAGCCCTGACTTGACAGTAGTGCGGTGACGGACTTGATTTCGTTCCACTCACTATCAAATTCCCTTATCCTCTGCCCACCATCCAGTCATACATAATGTGTCTGCGGATGGAGCCACCGTAGTGGGAATCCTATTCATCCATCCAGTCTCCCACCAGGATAACCCTTCTGCTGGTGTCTCATGATTGTACGGTGTTACTTTTATGACCGTCACAGTCAGTGCCGCCAGAGGGTCGGTGGAGAAATAATAATCAACAAGCAGGATTATATTGGCAGGTGGTGTGTGACATGTTGGAGCTCCATGTCGACCCACAGCACAGCGCAGTGGCACAGTCGTGAGAAGAGTTTCTTTATGACGTATGTATACAAGTTGGCGAAAATCAATAGACCCTGGCAAATCGTGACTTTTCCCACCATCATCATCCTCCTCCTCCTCCTACTGGAGGAAAGGGCTCTAATTGGGGACTTTAGCCGGCTGATGGCACTCCAAGTAAACTCATCATTCCTTGTCACGGCGGTAACGAGTAGTAGACTGGAACTGTTCTACTAAAAGCAGGGATGTTATTTTCCTTACCATTTCACTCCTGCCGTCCCCTCGGTGGCCTCTCAACTGCACACTGTCAACGGACGAAGTAAACAATGGTGGTGTGTATCTCTGAGTTGCGCAACAAGTCCCTTGAACTCATCATGATACACTTTTATAAAGGCCGAAGCTGATGATGACTGGTGATGTTTGAAAAGCCGAAGGAGGCACGCCCCGTAGTGCCGACACAGGGGATTCATTCCCGCTGCTGCTGCTGCTGCCACGTTATACCGTGCAAAGCATAAGCTAGCCAAATAAATGCGGCGGCTCTTTCACACTAATTAATTTTACTGTAATTACAGAAAAGTTCCGTCTCACCCATTGTTTCCTAAAGTGATGCGAGTATTGCGAGAGTAGGGTGGTGGGAAATGACAGGAAAGCGGAGCAACAACACTAATACTAGAGTCAGGCCTCCGTCCGAGAGTAAACAATGCGAAAAAGGGAAAATTGAAATGTGAGAAGGTAATGGGGGAGAAAAGAGTATAAGAAAGGAAAGGAGTTTGTGGCCTGACACAGAGAAATCCTCACACAGGGCTGGATTAGGGTAACGCGGCAATGATGGTGGTGGTGGTGGTGGCGGCGGCGGCTCTGTCAGAGCAGAGGACGTGGATAATAGGAGGCGTGTTGGGAACTTGTTATAACGTCTCATTGTATCGGAAATCACAATTGAAAATCCCAGCGTCTACATTGATTGACTCTGATTATTATGTAGGGTTGATGGGAAGTTCTTTTTGGCGGACCACAAACACCATTTTTATAGGAGTATACACGCAGTGTCCACACATACGTGCGAGCCTTCCCACTCTCACACACATCTACTTGTGCGAACTGACCCATTGTCGTCCCTAACAGGCGGTCGTTACAGACCCGCTCACAATAAAAGCCAAATACAAATTGGAGCTGACAGGTTGTGCAAATGAAAATATATTAGCTACAACTTTTCCTCCATTAACTTACACACAAACACATACAAATAAACATACCAGGGTTCAGGTTATCAGTATAACGCGTTACATTTTCAATTGCCCCACCCTATCCCATTTCAATGTCACAGGCAAAGACCTCGGTCAGGTATAATTACACAACAATAATCGTAAATATATCAGATGGGCAAAAATCCAGACCCATTCATTCGGACAGGTCAAGCCTCATAGACGTCTCCTTTTCACTCCCAAATATTTATAATGCTTAACCACCGTCTCAGATGCTCATGCTCACACGTAAGTGTATAATATGCCCAAACCCTCTGTTGTGAGCGGTTGGGTCTTGGAATGTAAACCTTGCAATTACCCCGCTAACACTCTGGTACATTCATCCGACTTATAATTGAGAGCTGAACTGCCGCAGTCGATTCCGTTGTGTAGGGGGAACGGGCTGGAAAATCGTGGTCATTACGACAGGATTTAAGCGGCATAACTCTCTCTTTTCATGGTCATAATAATCACACCTAGGATTCATTCCACGACCCACAATTTGTCACAGCAGTGAGACTCCCTTGCGTAATCCAGGAAATATGATGACAGTCATGAGCCCGTTCAGTCCCCTGCTACGTGTGCAGGCGCACCGGGTACGTTCAAGTAGTGTGGTGGTGGATGTGTGCGGAGGAAGTGATGATGAGCGGTGGTATGTGCTCCTGTTATTATGAGCGGAGGTTGTCCGCTGGCCACGAGGACAACACCCTGTGTATGTGCCTGCGTGTGTGTGCTTGCGTACGTGTATATGGCGCTGCATCTGCCAAGATAAAAAACGGAACGCCTCCGTTTGAGTCTTCCTCCTTCAAATCTTATGACGACTCCACATGATAACTGCATATTCTTCCCATTCCAGTTCCCTTATAGAATCCTAAGGAGCTTATGCATACCACCTCCCGCTCAACCGGTAACAGGGATAATTCATGCGGCATTTAATGCATCTTATTCACCTGTAAAAGCTCCACTTACGTCGTAAACTCCTGGATTTATTGGAGCTTGTAATTGCATAAAGGATTTTTTTCAACCCTGCTAACCTAGGCATTTGAGTCTGTGCATAGAGGGATACAGGACGGGACAGGTCGTAGGTAGCATTATTATTATTTGGCGAGACGCGGAGGCGGAAAGAGCGATCAATTAGACATCCGCATAGTGTTGCACAGTCAATCCGTACCCCCACGAACGACTGCAGCTTCCCTACACTATACTAAACTCTGACAATTTGAAAGGGAATGCGAGGTACCGTAGGCAGGTCCTCATTATTACCCTTTTCGTGGGTGCAGCCGCGGAGCTCAAACGATGACGTGATACTACTACGCGACCAGATTGCCATCCACGACAGCCTACTGCTATTTATAACTCAGTCCACAATGCCCCGCATTTATTATTACTTTATCAACTTAATGAATGAGCCATCATGTTTGCCTGTTAGGGATGCTTCAGTAAATCTCTCATATACAAGCCCGTACAACTCATCATCCTCGTAGTCAGCTGCTCGGAGGCGGAGTAGCATATCTCACTGCTGGTAAACCTCATAGTACACTGAACCACTACTAAAAAAGATTTCTCATTCCTCATAACCTTCGCATATTTAACGGCCCTCTTGCGTATGGTAGCACGGTAAATATTGACTCCGTCCGTGACGACTGTAAAGTAGTAGCCATAATAGTTTGAGTATGCATTCACCCGCGTTGGGCAAAGACACTGACTCGGATCCGCACACATACTTGAGCACCTCACAGAGGACAGGCTCCTAAGATATCCCAAAACTGTAACCGTAATTACGCAAGAAGGATGCTTTGGATCTGTCTCATCTTAGAGAATATCATCTCTCGTTATCATTTTCTATGGTTGAGAACAATCAACTCCGCCACCTTGGCTCACCAGTAGTACTCCCGTTGTGTGGTTTTCTCCGTTTAATTGGCGTCAAAATCCCGTCTCCCCTCCCAGCTCCTGTCTTTCACACATGCTAATTCGCACGCTCATCAAAAGGCCTCGAAACGGTAAGGACCATTGTGGGAACAAAGCGATGAGAGCGGAGGAATAACACGCGCACGTAACCAACTTCCGACATGCTGAGCGGAGCTAACTCAACCCGACACTCTCACTCACCGACTGAGTTTCCATAAAGTTATGCATGCCCTCTCAATTACAGTATACGTATGATCTTCATCATCAGCATGATCATCATCTCCGTGGCCCTTGCTCCCGTTTCAAGCTCTGTGCGCGTACACGTAGCCCCTCACCGTATCGACATGTAAGGTGCGTGTGCAGCAAAGTAACCACTTGAAACTGGAAACCATGCGATCACCTCTGGGGGTAGTTGGAATATGACAGGAGCAGCAGCAGCAACAACAAGGAAGAAAGCGGCGCCTACTTCAATCTCAGCTGTCATTCTTTGTAGTATGATCCAGATGGTGGGTGAGAGCTAACTGTTGAGTATCTATTGTGATCTTAATGAGTGCCTTGTATCTTTGAGTCTGTACAGAATCAGCGATATGGTGACACTATTGCGGTTTATTCACAACGCACACGGGCCCACGACACGGGTCACATTATTTCCGCGTCACAGTATCAACTGTCAACCTGTTTCTCTTCCGAGATCATCATCATCAGCGGCGGCGTCGGTAGTATCATCGTGAGGCAGACGCTCTCTTGTGGATTAACTCCATGGGTTCAAAGGCACGATAAGGAAATACATATGCAAAAGGCCTTTTATTATTTTCCCTACATACTTGGATGGATCGTCGTTGTCTCTTAGTCAGTGTTTGTACGTAAGAAACCAAGCCAAAAGTTAATCCCATTACGGAAGGAATTTGCTCCAAGACGCATACCTAGTACACGCTCACATCCACACATGCACAAATGTCGAGGTGATGACAATACATTTGAACGAAGGAGAACCAGACACACCAGTTTAGATGACAAACAAATGTCCCGAGAATCGTCTCCACTATACTGCTCCATGAGAAATAGTACTATGGACAGAGGAAAACCAGACTGATATGTGCACTTCCCTGAAGCACGGACCGTGAGCCTGACACTGACGGCGGACTCAAGTGTTTTAACAGCCCAGAGGAGTGGAAAATTGTCAAGGCAGAGGAGACAATTGAGCGAACTACTTGCGTACACACACATTATTATAAGGCCAGACACGACAGGATGGCTGAGCGTGCGGACCTACGTGGAAGCCGGGTGCGTGGGGAGGAAAAGAAACAAGGTGACTTGAGCATTTTTTTTCCACGACAAATTGATAAGAGTGCATACTCACATAACAAATAATCCAGTACTGTACTATGTAATTGAGGAATAAGGATGCATACAGATTGAGCTTCATTCCCCTTCTCTGCACATACTTTCTTAAGTTCCCGTTCTGGCAAAGGTTTTTTTCGGGGTCGGGGTTTGTCTGTGTGTGTGTGTGCGTGTGTGAGACCGGGGAAAAATGGAATGTTTACCATGACAGAGATTTAAGACGATTGCAATCCAACTTGCAGTAGTGGATACAGAAGAGGATGATACTTTGGTGAGACGAGTGAGGCAGACAGACAGGGAGAAAGAAGCGGGAGGGGGAAAATAATTCACCTATTTATTCTCTCTTTGGCTACAACAAGTCACTCCTTTATGTTTACACTCCAGCCTGGAAATGTATTTACTTATGCATCCTGCCCTCCTGTCTTCTCATTTCAGTCCCATACCAACAGCGTCGGGATTCCCAGCCCGAAACGATACATTCTTCCCTTGATGAGTTGAGCGAGCGAGGGAGTAAGTGTGTTGACTGGGAGGGAAGTCAGTGCCGACGGACGGTACTCCAAGGGTTTTAAAGCGGGATTTACTCAAGGAAAACACAGGGGCGGGATGGGAAAGGCTCTGGAATAAGAGTGTCTCCTCAACACTTGGACTGTGAACAGGATTTGTGTGTAGTTTTCAACGCATTGGAAAACAAACAGGGAAATTCCCTAATCGCTCTTCTTCCTCCGGGATGCGTTGCTGTAGAAGTAGAGCAGTACGTAGTACCTCATCGTCGCCGTCGTGTGACTGGAGTTAAAAATAATTCTAATTTATCTCCCAACGATGACAGAGCCATACAACTGTTCCCCCTCCAAACGGCCGCGCACACGCTCCGCCATTTGTTTCCAAAAATCAAGACGCGACGAGAACGTGTGTATTCCTTCCGACAATTTGATGATTGATAATGACAGTTAAAAACTAGGGATTTGGACAGAAAAAATAAACATATGATAATGGTTTTGCGGTGGACAATCAAAGGAGTGAACAACTTGGAGGTTTGGACGCAGAGTGAGCAGTGGAAATTTCAAGGTGTTCCCTGAATGGTGCTACTGCTCCTGCGCCTGCTCCGGCTACGGAGTATTTGTTAGATTAATGAACCTGTCCCTCTCTACGTGTGGTTCTTCTATACATGCCCCATGTACGCCACATTGCACATCTCACATCTGGCAATCGAACGTCGTTCTAAAAATGTCATTTAACCCAAACATCCTTCTCGCCGCCGCTAAGAAATGCAGAGAGGGGAAGGGTTGGCCGACCATATAATTTGATAATTTTGCAATCTGTCTTGAGACTGAATAAAATATTAAAGCAGCCACTTCTGAACTAGCAGTAAGGAAATCATTATTTCGGACTCATAAGTATGAGAGAGAGAGAGGAGGGGGAAGATGGGCTCGCCGTAGGAGGCTTCTGTTTTATACGGGACTGGTTATAGCCAAACACTACGAACGACTGGTTCGGTAGACACGCGGGCATGACAGCTTGGCGATGTTTACACTCGCCCAAGCCGAGAGTCCAGCTTCTCATAAATTCACAACATGCGCCTCCACTCACCACTAACTCCCTTCCATACGGAACGAACCATTATTTGCCCAGCACTCGGACAAATTTCCTTCGAACAATGAGCTATAGTAGTAGGATTCAGGATACAGGGTATGGCCATTGCTGTGATTAACCCCAGCTCATATGTATATATGTGCTAAAATAATGGATGAGTATGAGCTCTCCGACTGGTTACTCTACAATTCCTGCGTAACGGGTGGACCTGTGCATAATGCAGAGTAGAAAGACGGGTCGAAGACAAGTATTATGTAGTATTATGTGTACGCAGAGTGCGGTGGTGCCCTTAAATTAGAATAGAATATAACCAGCTTGGATTTTCCGCAAGGTAAACAACGAGGAGCAAACAGTTTGATTGGATATTAAATATTTTACCAGCTAGTGACCAATTGATGGAAAAGTATGGCCGAGTTGTGGCCTACCGCACAATTCAATAATATCCGAGGGACAGCGTTTGCGGCGGCTATGCTTGCATGTCTTCGTTGCTAGTGGAACCCAATAATGGGGAATGTTCTTCTCCAAAGTGTAATCACATTTACTCATCATACTGCTACTCAGCAACTCTGGACCATGTCCATAGAAAATCTTAATGCGTTACCGCAGTGTACACTAACTCGTGGTTGAATCAGAGTCGGAGAGCATATGTCGTGCTGAGTCTATGTTTTTTGCTCAAATTATTTTCAAATTAGCTCCAAAGCATCACTCATGCATACGGAATGGTTCCGTTGATGGTGCGCAGAGGATGTGCGTCGTCGTTCGTGGTGCTCATAGAGGAGGATCTTATGCGGTAAAGAATATTGCGGACATGAAAGGGAACTATGACAAAAGGTATTTTCTATGTGAGGAGGAAAATATTTTTCTGGGCATGTGTAAAAATTGACGATGGAAAAGGATGAGGCATCATCATAAGGAAGGAGTCAGAGGGATGATGACGATGATGATGATGACGGGGAACACGGTGATGATTCTTATTGTGACTGATTTTAGTTGGCCTGACTTCAACACTCTCCTTCCTCCCGTTTGCTCCCATCGAGCTCCCTGTGACTCTGTCTGTGAGGAGTAGTGAGAAGCATAGCAAATAACATAACAATGGCTCATGTTTTTTTTCTTCCGCCTCAAACTCGGATTCCTCCACAGCCCCTTTTCATTTCCACATGCACAAGTAATATTCCTACGGTGGATGGAACTGCCGCTACTGTGCTAGAGTTCCATCTTATTTTTTCGCCTCCTTGCATGATTCGCTACGATTTCTTCACTTTGTTAGTGAGAAAAGGACGGAGAGAGGATATGAAATACTTTATGATCTGAACTAAGTTGGTGCATGCGTGTGTGGGTACAAATCCAACTGAGTGAGTATCGGAAAGGAACTTACGGCAGTGTTATACTGACGAGCTGGTGACTACGTTGATGCATTTGTGCGTGTAATTGCATGCGCATATGCGTTCCTTGAGTGAGTGCTGGAAAATGCGTGGATTTTCACTTGAAAAAGGAGTAGTAAGCCGGGAACACGGCTGACAACCTCCCTATTGCCTTTCCTTGTACTCTTTTTTTATTGAACAATCCGCCCCATACTAGTTTGACTAGGACGCACCGTCTCTTTACTATACATGCACATATACGACTCATACACGGCTATCAAATCAGAATATGAGTTTGAGCAGCTATAAAAAATCCAGTGCATAATCTAGTAGCGGCAAGAGCCCGTAGAGGTATTGGAATGAGGAGTATATATGAGAAGTAGTCGAGGAGGTACAGCAACGGTGTACATAACTCTGAATGAAGTTGACGGTACTTGCGTGCGCGGGTATCTTCACTAGATTGTATTGGAAGTCCATTTAATATTTACAGCAAGCCGCTGTGTTTTCCTCCGCCCGTGTGTCTATATGTGGGCACGTGTCTATGCGGGGAAGGAAGAAGCCAGGGAGACAAGAACAAGAAAAGTGCACTGGAGGCGGAAGGAAGGCAGGGCATTGTCAAGAAGACAAGTGAATTCATAAATAAACCCAGTCCACTTATGCCATCATAGTCGGAAAGTGAAGTGACACAAAAAATAAAATATCCACTCACAGTGTACTAGTTCACTACAGTGGGCGGCCACGCTCTTCCAAACGGGGACCCGACTCTGAGCTTTCAGACAAACCAACATTTTGTCAGGGCTCTTCTAAGCTTTATTGGCACAAAAAGGATGGTGAGTGTGTGAGGACGGAACTCTAAACAGCTCTAACGCCGTCCGCTCCTTCTGTGGACATGGATGACAATCTTGACGGTCGTGTGGTAGTGAGGGGAAAAAGTGGTCCAACAAAGCCGCAGGTATATTTTCTTTGACCTCCGCCAATGTTTGCGCATCGAATTTAGAGACGAGGTGTCAAGGGAAATTTCCAATTCGATTACAATCGGATTCCAGAGCAAAGGAAACCTTGGCGTGGGTGTGTGTTTGTGCGTCGGTGTATATGCGTCTCCTTCTCCACTTCTTGAGAAACCCAGAGAAAATATCCCTGGTTCCATTCGAAACCTCTTGCGAAATCAACCCACACACTCACAAACACACACATGCATGCGCACATACTGTTGTCCGGATAACCCCTTTAAAAACCGTCATACAGCAGATATGAGGGTGGAACTTGAATTTCTCCGTTCCATCTGTAAATGCCTCTATAGCCATCAGCAAACTAAGCGTGGAAAGAGTAGAATTTTCCTGGAGCTCAGTTCAATTTCTATCCATGTCAAATCAGCAGATTCGTGGAAAAAATTTAGGCAAGGGGAGTTCAATTTTCCAAAAATTTCGCGAGTCTTCTTCAATCACCTTCCACCAAAATTGAAGTTATCGGAATGATAACCTTCGGCAAATCTTGATGCTCAACTCGTAGGGAACAGAAAGTTATGTCGAATCCCTGGTATAAGACATCCCATTAATAACTAGTTCACAATTACTATTCAATGGCGTTATCCTCACAGAAGAGGAGAAAACATATCGGAAATCTTTGTCAAAATGACATAAATGACGTTATCAGATTAGCGCGTCAGTTAGATCCCGCTAATAATTCCGTCATGCCCCCCGCTCCCCTCAGACTGCAGCAGCACAGAGTGTTTCCGTCTGCGACCTGCTCCCCTCACAAATGTATTCTTCACCGTCAAATCAAACAAGGAAGAATCAGGAGTATAATGATGAATCTAGGATTGAATAAGTTTGAATGTGAACGAATGGATGAGCCCGAAGTATGGCTCCCTAGCATGTTCTGGGAAAGAAGAAAGGATGGAAATGATGACAGAATCGTTGAGTGGTTCACAGACACATAACTTTATTACGAGAAATCTTACCTTGTACAAGAGTCCCTTGCAATCCGAGAAGGAGGAGGTAAAAGACTAGGACAGGCAATGATTTCCCCCCCTGAGTATCCCATGACGTGAATGATGATAACTTTGATAATGGGAAGAACATTTTGAAGACAGAATTGAAAACCTCTTGAGAGGGTCCAACTTTTCCTTCGTCGTTGTCGTCGTCGAGAGATAGAAAAAGAGTTCAGAGATACAGTGTAAAGAGTGAGACAGAGAGAGAGGAAAATCACGACTACCCGTCAGTCACATCTGATTTGAATGAGTAACGTTAAATCACAGTCTTTTGCTGACAGAACTTTATTTTTTTCCACGGCCAGGAGAAAAATGCCAAAAAAAGTCAAATCAATACAAAGGACCCAAGTTCACGGGGACAAATCCAGCGTCACCAGCGAGTCAGACATATAATGCACAGGGGAGGGGATGTGCGAGTGAAGGCGCAAGGAAAAAATAATTCCGGTAGGTATTTTCCCGACTCGAACTCTCCTCGTAAAAATTTAACAGACTGTAAATCCGTCGTTTCGCCTTGTATCCCACTTTTCACCAGTTTCGCTACAGTAAATCTCCACGGAGAGTCGAGTCACAAACTCAACCGGTCCAAACCCGTATCACCGATATTGGCTCCGTACCCGCACCAGGTCACAGGATACCGTCCTCCAAACACAGCAGCATGCACAGCTACAACTCTCCTGGTCTCTTACAATAATAATGGGTTATTTTTAAGCCTGGCGTCCTACACACATCCGAGACATGCGTTGACTGCATTCACAGTATTTATAATATCATATCCTTGCACTAGTCGCATACAGTAGATGAGAGAATGGTCGTAATACTGACGGTGTTGTTGATGAAGCTGCAGACACACGAACGAACCGGTTACCAGGAAACTATCCAAAGGCAAATGTCGGTCACGGCAACCATACATAAATATTCAAGTCCTTCCTTTCCCTTCAAGATCCTTTCCCGACTCAAGAGAGTGAGTGAGTGAGCGAGTGAGTGAGAGAAAAAAACTCAATAATGGTTCATGTCCAAAGCACACACACAAACACTCACGGAGGTCAGACCGGGGAAAGTTCAAGTCTGCTCCTGAGTACATACACTGACTAATGTAAGAGGATTCACTCCGTTTTCATGTTCCACGAAACTACAACAAAGTTCGCCAAAACTCCCAACTGCTCAGTCCTCTTGTCCCAGTCAAATCGGCCTGACGAGTCGAGAGTGAAAAGTCTGTAAAAGTTCCACATAATTTCAAAGGGCTCCACGGACTTAATTTAGGCACAGCTAGACTCACTGCAAGTAATTAGCAAGCGACTCCTGCAACTATGCTAGTCACTGAATTTCCTGGCAAAAGCAGTCACTTTTATATTTCCGCTTCTGTTGAAAAACTCTTTGTTGATAAATCGGATGGACCTCACATTTTATCCTGTGTACCTACCCCGCCGGAAACGGCGAAAATCACACTTGCTCCAACACTGTCGTTGGTTCGATAATTCTCAAAAGTTATGTGAACCCTCAACCGGGTAAATCCTGTGAGTGGAGGGGAAAATAAAATTCGTCGGATTTCGCGTCGTCGTAACACACATACAGCAGCCACGGAAGAAATGTGCAGAGATGCTCCCCTCTCGTCGCCCACACGTGCACTGCCTCTGCTCTCTCAGCTCGGCAGCCCTTGTCAAGCTATCGTCCCACTCACGTTACTGCTAACGGAGCAGTAGCAGCAGCAGCAGTACATAGGATCTACTCGGACTGCACACTCCCTTTCGAAAGCAGCTCTGAGAGCAATAATACTACACAGTCTGCGGCCTCGCAAGTCTCTGCACGGATGTAGCGGGGTGAGGGCCGTGGTAATACACTACTGATTCAGCTAAGCCATGCGCCTTCCAACCTATCTGTGTCCGAGTTGCTCAAAAATTCACAGTGATTTGAACGCCCGGGTAATTTCTACCCCGTTCACAGAGTTATGAGGAACTTGGTTGCGCTGGAGTGGAAATGCCGCTTCAGTGCGTCCGCATACGCTTCATCCTTTCTTCTGGGAGGGAGAAGAGGCACACGTGTAAAAATGTGGCACTCAAAAGTGCAAATTTGACAGGCATACGCTTAAACAAAGCTTAAAAAGGTGAGAGATGTCGTTAGATGGTGGTGGTAACGTGGAGGTAATGAGGATCAAGTTGAACGTGAGGTTGTAATTGTGAGGCGTGTTAATGTCATAAATTTCTATTTAGCGCATTCTACGGGTGCGGATGAGAAGAGTTGAAGATTTTCAGAGATTATTTAAATTACTACCATGTACCAACAGGACAGAGCCACAGGGATATCCTAATCCTAACCACTACACGCACATCTTCCTCACCCTCTTACAAAGTTTCATCCTTTCACTGCAGTACTAACACACTGTGTGCGTTGTAATGTGTTACCCGACGACAAGCCCATATCAATATGTCTCTCTTTGTGATGACTGGAATCTTATCAAAGCCAAGGCAAAAGAGTGCAGGTGACAGAAAGATGAGTTAGATGGGGAGCACAGACTGGGGACATGCAGAGAGAGACAAAGACAGAGGCCACACATTACCTGCCGTCAGGTTCCGCTCTGAAATGATGCTGTCAATGCATTTGGCAATGTTTTGTATTGTGCAAGAAGCGGAACGACTGCGGGGACGAGGACGACCAAATGCATTCTTAATTTTACGACTACAGGCATACGCACGTACTGGGCCATGCTACTACCTGCGTTCGCAAGCGGGCGCGTACTCATACACGAGCCAGAGAGTGCGAATAGAGCGGTGCGTATATCAGTCTACTCAACTCATCGTCGTCAGAGCAACGCATAGGTATAGGCTCAAGCCTCTCGTGGGACAAGTATACTTTGCGTATCCAAAGATAGTTCATGCACATATGCATACAAACGCCTACCATGGAGCAAGGTGTACTCTTCTCTATGGAGAGTCTTGAATGTGACATAAAAATAGAATAAAGCCGCCTTTGTGCCGCTCTGAGGGTCGAACAGGCGATGACACCGAGAACTCAAACAGGCGGGGGTTAGTGCTGAGAGCATGTAGTTCGTCACTTTGGGACGAGCACATACACACGGTGGAAATGATATGGATATCCGTGAACAGAGCTGAGAACAACAGCAGCGGTGATGGGGCATTCTCATTTATTTTTCACGCAAGTTTACGCTATCCCTCTGCGGGCTGAAGGTTATTATTATGTCACTGCTCCTACAGAGGTGGTAGAAGTTGGAGCCTTTGGGCACACATAGAATCCCCCTGTATACATACATGCGAGGGCTAATCCCAGGTTTAATGTGTCACTTCCACTCCGCGGCTCTTCTCTCAGGAAAACCGCTCCGTTGTATTATTTTCTTCAACCGCTGTCACAGATACCACCACTATTGAGTGAGCATAGGGCAAGTACCATGGGATTTGCAGATCCCGGAACCACTTGAAAATCGTCCGGCCCCCAAAGGGACCCTGTGAGTACTTTCAATATGGGTGGAAAGGGAACTATTAAACCCCGTACATAACTTTACGAATCTCATTGCAACGATCTGTCAATTATAGCAGTGACAAAGCGTATACATAGATGCTTCAAGAATCATTTCTTCGAAACTTCCTCAGGTTAAGTTCATTATAAAAGTGAACTCGTGTTCGCGAGATATTCCGTTAATCAAGACCGGAAGTTAAAAAGATCGCAGGTGTACAATGTGCCGTGGTCTGGTAGCACACGGCCCCTAATGCTAAAATTAATGGATAAAGCTTTATGAAATATTATGTAGGTTGGACCGATTTGGATAGGTGAAGTATG